>CM050164.1:178823007-178848007 GCA_027410445.1 Discoglossus pictus
ACGGAGGTAAGGGGGGAAGAAACATAGGGAAGGGAAGGGGGGAGAGACACAGGGGAGGGAGGGAAGGGGGGGAAGAGACACAGGGAAAGGGGGGGAAACACATGGGAAGGAGATGGGGGAGGGACAGAAACATTTAAAATTATACTGTCATCTTTGACGGGCAATTTACTAGTATAATAATAATAAATGGAAACATGAATTTAGAATGTTTCCATTCTATGGCCAAACATAGAAATAATAAAGATTCCTATTATTAGGAATTCTATATTCACAATATAACAAATAAATATAACCAGTGGTAATTGTTGCCAAGTGAAGAAGTGACATCATGTAGGTAAATGATTTGACTGTTGCCCTAGATAGGATATAAGTAGCAAACACGTAAAACACTAATAGGGAAGTTCTAGAAAAGCAAATTTAAAAACAATAAAAATATAGTAGTGCAATACTGTGCTGAAAATGAGTGTATTGATAATAAAGACTAACAAGCGGTAATCACATATATAGTTGTGAACAATACGGGTTGTTGCTAATGCTTGCGGGCTCAGGCAAAGCGAGGGCCGCAACTGCTGGCATGGAGCGCCAAAGGCGGTCCTTGCGCTGGTGGAAATGTGCTCATCCCTATGACCCCGCCGAAGGAGCTCAATGTGCTGGCGGAGATGAGCGCCATAGGTGCTCATCCTTATGACTTGCGGAACTACACATCAATAAAAATCTCAAATACACCATTCACAATACGAGACCCGTAGCAGTTTGGAAAAAAAATGCGTGGAAAAATTATGGCCCGTAACACTTGCAAAAAGGAAAGCGGCACTTACCAAAAAAAAAATACGACCCACGGCAAGGTAAAAAAAATATGAAGTTGATGGCCGAACCACGCACATACAAAAACAACACCAAATTAACAAAAAACCAAAAAAAACACCACTCACAGCACAAGGGGACAACCACAACGTCTGTGAGTCAGGTTGCGCTGCAATTTAACCACAAAAATCGCCTAAGCAAGAAAAAAAATGGCGACCAAAAAAAACGAAAACGTGGCTACACCACCTCTAAACACACACAACACGGTCGTGTAGCCTCGTTTTCGTTTTTTTGGTCGCCCTATTTTTTCTCGCTTAGGCGATTTTTGTGGTTAAATTGCAGCGCAACCTGACTCCCAGGTTTTTTACACAGGCACTTATGAGGTATAAAAGACACTATTAGGGTCAACGAAAAATGCTCCACACCTGAGTAGCGCATACACAATTGCCGCAATTTTACAGCACTAACTTACAACTAATAACATTACCATTTCAAAAATGCCCATTTACACAGCTAAACAAACAGTTTATCCTCGCGCACGCAGCCTACTTATACTACACACTTCACACATTGCTGACACTTACACCTCAGGTCACCAACAGTGCAAATGTACATTGTGTGCTGCAGGAACATCAAAACAGATTGGTAGCTCTTCAGCATATTGTTTGCTGGATATATTAATTACAAATAGGTAAAGTAAATTAATTAATTAGCATTAAATATATATATATATATATATAGTGGATATAAAAAGTCTTCACACCCCTGTTAAAATGTCAGGTTTCTGTGCTGTAACAAAATGAGACAAAGATAAATCATTTCAGAACTTTTTCCACCTTTAATGTGACCTATAAACTGTACAACTCAATTGAAAAACAAACTGAAATCTTTTAGGTAGAAGGAAGAAAAAATTAAAAATAAAATAATATGGTTGCATAAGTATGCACACCCTTAAACTAATACTTTGTTGAAGCACCTTTTGATTTTATTACAGCACTCAGTCTTTTTGGGTATGAGTCTATCAGCATGGCACATTTTGACTTGGCAAGATTTGCCCACTCTTCTTTGCAAAAACACTCCAAATCTGTCAGATTGCGAGGGCATCTCCTGTGCACAGCCCTCTTCAGATCACCCCACAGATTTTCAATCGGATTCAGGTCTGGGCTCTGGCTGGGCCATTCCAAAACTTTAATCTTCTTCTGGTGAAGCCATTCTTTTGTTGATTTGGATGTATGCTTTGGGTCGTTGTCATGCTGAAAGATGAAGTTCCTCTTCATGTTCAGCTTTCTAGCAGAAGCCTGAAGGTTTTGTGCCAATCTTCACTGGTATTTGGAACTGTTCATAATTCCCTCTATCTTAACTAAGGCCCCAGTTCCAGCTGAAGAAAAACAGCCCCAAAGCATGATGCTGCCACCACCATGCTTCACTGTGGGTGTTCTTTTGGTGATGTGCAGTGTTGTTTATGCGCCAAACATATCTTTTGGAATTATGGCCAAAAAGTTCAACCTTGATTTCATCAGACCATAACACCTTTTCCCACATGCTTTTGGGAGACTTCAGATGTGTTTTTGCAAAATGTAGCCTGGCTTGGATGTTTTTCTTCGTAAGAAAAGGCTTTCGTCTTGCCTCTCTACCCCATAGCCCAGACATATGAAGAATACGGGAGATTGTTGTCACATGTACCACACAGCCAGTACTTGCCAGATATTCCTGCAACTCATTTAATGTTGCTGTAGGCCTCTTGGTAGCCTCCCAGACCAGTTTTCTTCTCGTCTTTTCATCAATTTTGGAGGGAGCTCCAGTTCTTGGTAATGTCACTGTTGTGCCATATTTTCTCCACTTCATGATGACTGTCTTCACTGTGTTCCATGGTATATCTAATGCCTTGGAAATTCTTTTGTACTCTTCTCCTGACTGATACCTTTTAACAATTAGATCCCTCTGATGCTTTCAAAGCTCTCCGTGGACCATGGCTTTTGCTGTGGGATGCAACTAAGAAAATTACAGGAAAGACCAACTAGAGCAGCTGGACTTTATTTGGGGTTAATCAGAGGCACTTTAAATGATGGCAGGTGTATACTGACTCCTATTTAACACAATTTGGAATGTGATTGCTTAATTCTGAACACAGCTATATCCCCAGTTATAGGAGGGTGTGCAGACTTATGCAACCACATTATTTTTCTTTTTTTTTTCTTTCCTCCACCTAAAAGATTTCAGTTTGTTTTCCAATTGAGTTGTACAGTTTATAGGTCACATTAAAGGTGGAAAAAGTTCTGAAATTATTTATCTTTGTCTCATTTTTTTACAGCACAGAAACCTGACATTTTAACAGGGGTGTGTAGACTTTTTATATCCACTGTATATATAAAAAAAAAGGCCCAGGGGAGAGGATCACAATGAGCCAGAAAGGTGTTCAGCGTGGGGCCCACAATGAGCGCCAAGGGTGCTCAGAGGAGCAAAAGTATACAAGGGGAGAAGCTCGCAATGAGTGCCAAAAGCCAATCAGCGCACCCCTTGCAATAACTGACAATGGTGCTCATAACCACAAAATTATACGAGCGGAGAGCCTAAGGTTCTCGGTCAGACTCTTCGTTTCACAAAACATTTCTAACAATCTGCTAAACTACAAGAAATATAAAGAAAGGGACAATTATGGTAAGAGAGCAGAGCATATCATGAAGAAAAAAAGCAATAGTCTTATTTGCATAGGATAGCATTCTTTCAATTAAAATAAAAGTGGAATGACTTAAAAGCTGGGAACAGAAAAGTTTATAAAATTATAACTTGACATTTTAAAATGTATGGTGGAGAAATGCTGCCACCTGGTGGGATAAAGAAATATTACAACTCTTGTAGTCAGAGAAAGTACAACAGGAAATACCAAATGCAGGTCAGGTATAGCACCCAGATAGATGAGTGAGGCGGAAGGCAGGGATCAGGGCAGTAAGTATGCATATAGTATACATAGAATAACCAAAAATGAGCAATGAGCAGAACATTTT
This sequence comes from Discoglossus pictus, assembly GCA_027410445.1. NCBI lineage: Eukaryota > Metazoa > Chordata > Amphibia > Anura > Alytidae > Discoglossus > Discoglossus pictus. The sequence goes on from CM050164.1 coordinate 178,826,817, forward strand.
AGGAAGCAATCTATGCCAGATGCTTGAGTTTGTACAGCTGTATATTACACAATTAGAGAGCTTAAAATGTTTATTTGTATATATATAATAAATAGATAGTACATTTGTGTTCACATTTGAATGTCTAAAACAAATTTAAAAAAATCAGAATTCTGAGAAATATAATTACTGCACTGCATTCTTGGAACCTAAGAAGGGACATGCAAATGTGTCCTCAAAGGCTATGCAAGGCTTTGGGCCCTCTGAGCATCTTCGGCGCTCATTGCGTGGCTCGCAATGAGCGCCTTAGACGCTCATTGCAAGCCTCTCACCCTGTGTACTTTATAGGTGTTGCGCTTGAGTGTTAATGTCTTGGGTTGTGTTAGTGCCTTGGGTTAAGTGTTACATAGTTACATAGGCCCTCATTCAATTGCAGTTTGGCCAATTGAATAGGGGTCTAAATAAGCACATAACATATTTTTTTTAAAGAGGTGTTTAGTTAGTAAACCTGTATCCAAAAGCAAGGTTTTCACTAACTAAAAACTTCTTTAAAAATATATGTTATGTGCTTATTTAGAGCCCTATTCAATTGGCCAAATCGCAATTGAATGAGGGCCATAGTAATTAAGGTTGAAAAAAGACTTTCAGTCCATCAAGTTCAACCTTTTAAGATCCCCTCTGATCTGCAATATGGGGATTAGTTATTAATGAATTAGTTGTTAATTAATTATTAATCAATTATTTTTTTATTTTATTTTTATTTTTTGTTAATTATTAATTAATCCAGAGGAAGGCAAACAGAAAAAAAACAAGTGAAACTTAGCCAATCATCTCAAAGGGAAAAAAAATGAATTCCTTCCTGACCCCAGACACTGGCGATTGGATTCCTCCCTAACTGCACAATAATATTGGAGAACATTGTATTTGACCTGAGAGAGACAGACAAGCAGTCTGTGATCCTAACACATTGCACATTAAAGTATCTAATTAGTATCCAGATGGTGCTCATTGTTATAATATTACAGCACTAAACAGTTCTGAATATTTCTGGAACTATTTACTTTAAAAAAATGGCTATCACAAATTATATCCGTTTTTTCATACTGTTTTAAGAATAACAAATTGATATTGGTGGGAGAGTCCTTGGTCCTATCCTATTATGCTGGCTCAGCACAAGGCAGCAGCAGTGGAGGTGACCATCCGCTAGATGGTGCCATATAATAGAGTTAAGGCTTAGGTAAACTGTTAGGGTGAGGGTTAGGTTTAGGGTTGGGGTTAGATAGAGGGTTAGGGTGAGGGTTAGTTCAAGGGTTAGGCTAACATTATAAGCTTAGAACTTCTCTCACATATCGGTAGCGCTGCAAAATATCGACAGCGCCAATATCTAGCGGTTGGAGGCTGCACAGCAGCCGCGGACCTGTCCCGACAACATAACAGGATAGATCCCAGTCCTTTAACTCCATTATTACAGGGAGGCAGTAAAGTAAAGCATTGTAATAGGTCATAATATAAATCATGTGATATTACAATCTTTCAGTAAACAGATATGCTATATTTTTATTTAAATAATTTCTGAAGCAATTTCATATAATAAATGTAATATATATAATAAAGATCAGACTGAGGGTCAGGTTTTCTTTAAGTTCCACTGCCATTTAATGTCGATTTCCCTTTCTCTCTGCTCATAATATTCTTAGGGCCTCATTTAATAGCGATTTGGTCAATTGAATAGGGCTCTATTTAAGCACAGAGCATATTTATTTTACAGCAGTTTTTAGTTAGTGAAGAGGTTGCTTGTGGATAGAAGATCACTAACTAAAAAATTCTGTAAATAAATATGCTCTGTGCTTACTGTATATAGAGCCCTATTCAATTGGCCAAATCGCAATTGAATGAGGCCCTTAGTAATCTAATCTTATGTAGCAACACATTTTAAATGTTATTATTCTTCTCTTTTCTTTATGCCTATTTTTAGCATCCATAATGCAATACAGAAAACTGATCTTTTGAGACGTTTCAGTTTCATTCTGGACGGTAAAGTAAAGTGCTGAACCTATATCAGACTGCAATTAAAATTGAAATTAACATTTATTTATTTATTATTTGCGATTAGAAAACTTAATTGAGAAAAAAAAAAAAAATATATATATATATATATATATATATATATATATACTAGAGACTTGCCCGTCAAAAATGACGGCATGATGGAGTTCTATATTTTTTTTTTTCTCCCCCATCCCTCACTCCCCTATGTCTCCCCCGCTATGTCGCTCTTCCACTTGACGCTCCCCCCCTCTCCCTCCCCTGTGTGTCTCTCCCTCTCCCCTGTCTCTCATTCCCTCCTCTCCCTTCTACTGTGTCTCTTTCCCCCCTCCCGTGTCTCTCTCCCCCTGCCCTGTGTCCCTTACCCATCACCCTCCCCTGTGTCTCTTCCCCCCTCGCCCTCCCCTGTGTCTCATACCGTGTGTCTCCCCCCTGTAGCTCTCCTGTTTCTCCCCCCTCTCCCTCCCCTGAGTCTCTTTCGTCTCTCTCCCTTCCCCTATGTCTCTTCCCCCTTCCCTGTGTCTCTTCCCCCCTCCCCTGTGTCTCTTCCCCCCTCCCCCGTGTCTCCTCCCCCCTCCCCTGTGTCTCTTCACTAAAACGGAAGACCGGCAATAGCATCACCATACTAATTGAACAACATTATCTATTTTTCTCTACACATCGCCCAAGCGCTAGTGGGGTTAAGAGTTGGGATAAATTACATTCTGACAACCCTTTTCTATATATACTTTTATATATATATATATATATATATATATATATATTTGTGTATATAATATATAATATACTTATAATCTGTATAATATATGTGTGTATAAAATCTATAATATATTTATAATATATACAGTATATATATATATATATATAATGTCCAAGTGCACATTTTGTTGTATATATGTTTTTTTTTTTTATTAGTTTATGGCCTCCGGCCCATGATGCCATGTCCCCCCAGGCTAAGCCTTCATGTCCCCCAAGGCCAGGCCTCCATGGTCCCGATCAGTCAGATCTGTCACTATCAGTCAGACCCATCAGACTACTTACATTCATCGAAGCTGTTCAATTATCCGCCACTATGCATCTCCTGCCTGTGCGTTTTTCTGCAGAGGCAGGGACTTCCTGAATGACTTTGCATGCATGTGACGTAATTCTGAAACTCCCTGCCTCTGCAGAAAATGTGCAGGCAGGGGAGACATGGCGGAGGTGAATTGAAATGCTCCAATGAATGTAAGTAGTCTGATGGGTCTAATGGGGCATGGAGTTCTGCTCCCTCTCTCCAGCGGCGGGGTATTGTGGGGAGGAGGTGGCTGCAGGGCCTCAGCGTGAGCAACGGGCCATACGCTGCGGGCAAGGGCATGGAGTTCTGCTCCCTCTCTCCAGCGGGGTGCACGCACAGCTCCCTCTCTCCAGGGGCGTGCACGCACAGCTCGCTCTCTCCAGGGGCGTGCACGCACAGCTCCCTCTCTCCAGGGGCGTGCACGCACAGATCCCACTCATCGCAAAGGCCGCAAATGCTGGCAAGGAGCGCACTCCTTGCCAGCAACTGCGACCCTCGCTTTGCGAGGGCTGCAGGCTCGCTACGCGAGCCCGCTAGCGTGAGCAATGGCTTAAGCAAGCTCGCCTGCTCACAACTATATATGTGATATATACAGCACACTAGTGTGTCTTGAATTTGGCACGGTATGTATCATAATTTGGGATGTTATTGCAGATAACAGAACATTTAGAAATAAAATTGAGAACCACAGACATAACAGATCAGGGCAGGAGGAGGGACAAACACTTTACTCTGAAGCTTTTTGTGTGTTACAAGAAAGTTATTTAACTTCTGTTCATCCATCTTTCATGAAAAAACCTAATTCTAACAGTTAAAACATGCTCTTTTAAATACATGATAGAAAATGTGCTGTTAGTGTGTCCATTTAAAATTTTAAAAGTAATATGCACAATATGGTACTTAGGAAACTGCTTTCATCATAATAGTCCATAGTTATTACAGTGCGGTCACTTTTTAAACAGCATTACAAAGAATACCATTTAAGCTTTTCATCATCATTAACATTAAATGTAAAAATCCATGTGATTGGCATGTGGTTATTAATAGAAACAACATTGAGGATAAACATTATACACTATAAGATGCTTAGAAATACACACTATACTAACTATAAAAAAAAGAAAGAGGGAAAAGGAAAAGAAAGGGAAAAGACGACTATCTGAAATGAACAAGTATAAGTTGTAATTTCTTTTATTAGTTATATATAAGTTATTACACAACAAGAACTGATTTGAATGTTTTTGATATGACATTTTATGTATGTAAATGTTTTTGTATGTCAATAAAATAATTAAAAAAAAATAGCAACATTAAATGTTTTTTTCTGGTTATGTCAGATGCTATTACGGTAATAGTTTCCTTGCAAAAGGGAGAACATTATATATGATAGAAAAGGTACCTTTGTGACACAAAGCAGGCAGTCATTGTTTAAAAAAACTCAGTCATAGCTTGGGAAATGCATTTAAGGGACAGTAAGACTCCAATTGCAAACAAAGCACTAAACACCATCACAGAAATATGTATAAACAAAATCTACATTATCCAAACCTACAATGCACCTTCATTAAGAAAATGTAAATTATACCATATAAATATATAATTAGAACATATTTGCAAATTGTTATGTCATTAATAAATATCACATCTTGTCATATATCCAAAATCATTTACGTACATGTGACCGTGCTTAGGGCTGGGGATTTGGATAGGGCTATTGTGGTTATACAAAATAGTTTAATTTGTTTTCTGAAATAACTGATAAGCAATAAAATCAGTAGCAGGAATATCCCCTCTGAACTTATAGCACCATAAAGAGTAGCTGATAAGATTGCTCTAACCGTTAGCTAAAATATAAGCAACTGTCTTTTAAGGTATTTGAATTTGAAAAGGTTGTTTCTTTTTTTAGATTTTTTATTATTTCCTGTTCCTTCAGTTTCTAATAACCGCACTCAGGGCCTCATTCAAATGCAACTTGACCAATTGAATAGGGCTCCATATAAGCACACAGCATATTTTTTTGCAGACTTTTTTAGTTAGTGAACTTCTATCCAAAAGCAAGGTCTTCACTAAATAAAAACTTCTGTTAAAAAGTATACTATGTGCTTAAATAGAGCCCTATTCAATTGGCCAAATCACAATTGAATGAGGCCCATATAGTTTGTATATAATTGGCATCATCTCTATATACTTTACTTTTAAATGATAAGACTATTTATCTGCTTAGTTGAACTGCCATTAACAGTTGCAACTAGACAGATGAATAGTATCAACTATAATAATTCTGGTAAGTGTGCAACGCTTATACTTATCAGTACTTCCTAAGTCTGTACAGAGCCGCAAGCATGCGCAGCTCTGTATGGACGCTGCAAGCACACACACATGGTGTATGCGCATTGTGCGGCGCATGCACAGCTCGCGGTGATAGCCGCGAGCTGCAGAGGAGGAAGGGGAGGAGGACACATGGGAGAGGGGGGAGGAAGACACAGGGGAGGGGGAGGTAGACACAGGGGAGGAAGACACAGGGGAGGGTAGAGGGGGGAAGAGACAACAGGGGAGGGGGGGGAGACACAGGGGAGGGGAAAGGGGGAAGAGAAACAGGGCGGAATAGACACAGGGGGGGAGAGACACAGGGGAGGAGATAGGGAGAAGAGACACAGGGGAAGAGAGAGAGGGGGATGAGACACAGGGAGGGAAGGGGGAAGAGACATAGGGGAGGGGAGAGGGAGAAAGAGACAAATGGGAGGGAATGGGGGGAGACACAGGGGAGGGAAGGGGGTGGAAGAGACACAGGGGAGTGGAGGGAAGGGGGAGAGACACAGGAGAGGGGGTGGGACACCGGGGAGGGAGAGGAGGGGGAAGCGAGTAAATTTAAAATGATACCATCGTTTTTTTTTACTCCAATTTACTAGTAAAGGCATAAAGAACAAGTTTATGTTGACAGAAATATATTACAACTAATATTAGACAAATTCCCAGCTAGCTGCTTATTTTATAGTAGTAGAATGTTTCTAAGGAGAAATAACCATGAAATCTCAGATCCAGACCAAAAAGCAATGTACAACAGAGAAAGAGAGAGAGCACAAGAAATGTGACATTTCTGATCAAAGAAATAAAGATAAAAAAAAATATTCTAAAGCATATGTGAACATCAAAACAACACTGAAACGAATGAGAAAAGAAGAGACAGAAATGCAAATAGCCCCTTTACCTGGAGTGTGCCAACGTGGTGCCCTTAGAGACCTTTGCAGGTTGTTTTGAAATACGTTACTGACCTTAATGACTCCTCTCTCACATATACTGCATTACTAAGTTTCCCACAGCTTTGCTTATTAAGATGAAGTGAACGTGTCTTGGGACAGTGACAATAACTGCTCCTATCCCTCCCCCTGAAGCATATTGGGGTCCAGATGCCGTACGCCAGGCAGCGAGTGGATGATAAGAGCATGCAGACTGGAGGTGTTGGGTGACAGGACAGCAAGTGTGAAGGGGGTAGTTTGGGACAGTACCAAAACTAAGGCTCAGAACATTAACCCCTTGAGCAGTCTGCTATTGAAGGAAATGATAAGATTTGCAAGAACATTAGGACAGCTCACTTATGTAGAAGGACAACACTTGAAAAAAGGCAACAGGTTTTTACAATGTAAATACAAATTCAGTCTCTAATTTATTACTTTTATATGCAATTATGCAGCTGTGGAATCTGCCATTTTAGTTTCCAGTTAACTATTTTTGAGGTAAGAGGAGACTTTGAATATACAGGAAGCATGTGTCTGGATAATGGGAATTTGGAACATGCATCTGCCAGTGGTGTCATTAGGCGTAATGAAAAGCTCATCAGTTTTACATGGACATCCTGTTCAGACAGAAGCTGCAAGAAGCAGGTACAGCAAACATGGAATAAAAGCCTACTTTATAAAAAAAACTATTTTGCCCATTATTGAGTTTTGTTTTTCCTAAGATGATATAGAAAAAAAGTGACCACAGTAGTCCAGTAAGTGCAAATATTTGTCTTTAAAGATGTTGAAACCGGTGTTTAGAAGGAGCTTAGCTCAAATCGCTCTGTGGGACATAAACATGACAAAACTAGGCTATAAGCTACGGAGGTCAAGCAGCTTTTACTTTGTTTGGCCCTGCCTGTTGCACTCCTATTTGTGCCAGAGGAGTGAAGTTCTTATGCTACATGTTATTTGGGCCAGTGGTTCTCAAAAGTCATTCCTAGGAACAGTGCCAGACTCTGACACTGTATCTGCCTCAGGAACAAAGAGGGATGAGGACAGTCTATCACTTTAAACATACCACTACCATTCGTCATAGCTATATATAGATTACTGACAAACTGATCTTCCGTTAAAATGCACCCTACTCAAATCAGTGGTCTAGACATATTTCAAGTTTTATTCTGACAAAGGCTCAGTTAGATTTGTACTCCCTCTTGTCTCAATTACTATTACTCCATTCCCCTCAAAAAAGTCTCCATCCCAAAATGTATTTATTTACAGTGGCCCTCATTCAATTGCGATTTGGCCTATTGAATAGGGCTCTAAATAAGCACACAGCATATTTTTTTAAAAGAAGTTTTTAGTTAGTGAACACCTTGCTTTTGGATAGATGTTTACTAGCTAAAAACTTCAGTAAAAAAATATGTTATGTGCTTATTTAGAGCCCTATTCAATTGGCCAAATCGCAATTGAATGAGGCCCAGTATGTTTAAAAATACTAGCTACACTTATAGAAAGTATATCGAAACTCATAACATAATTCAAGAGCCGGGCTGCTTCCCCCTGGAAATGTACTCCTCTAGGCCTGGGCCTTATTGGTCTAGCTACACTTATAGAAAGTATAACTCATAACATAATTCAGGAGCCAGTCTGCTTCCCCCTGGAAATGTACTCCTCTAGGCCTGGGCCTTGTTGGTCTAGGTAAAAAACACATCCTATATGATATTCAATATCGCTCACAGTCGGGGCGAATGTAAAAAAGGCTTGGTTTGTCCATAATGTTTCAGTATTTTTGTTTTACCAGATATGTAGAATATTTTAAGGACCACTGTAGTTCAAGAAAAAAGGCACTTGTTTGTTACATATGTAACAAACTAACAGCATTAGCAGCTGTGTAAGTCATGGACATAAAGCATTTTAGAGAAAAACTGAATTTGTGAACACTGCTTAATATAGAAATTAATGCTGTCTTTGCTGCATCACTCCTTGAGAACTAGTACATGATTGTGTGTGTTGTTTTATCAGTCAGTGCAGAGGGGTGGGTGAGGAGGGAACATGGAGAGGTCAAGAGTACTTGCCAGATAAATGAATATGATTGAAGTTGACACCCCCATTCTCCCTAAAAGATCCAGAAGCAGACGGGTGGTATCAAGAGGCAAGTACCACTCTCCAGAAATGTAAATATCCCTCTCATACATACAACTTCCATTATGGATGCCTCCTCAGTCAGATGTATCACAATTAATCTTTTTCTAGTCAAACCTTGCTTTCTAGCATTATCCCTGCCTAATTATGGCACCTATGCTAATCTCCTATATCGCAGATTACACTATGTTTAAAAACAACCTAGCTATATTAATTATCCATCCTGGAAACATTGTGAGAGAACTGCTACGAGAGAATGTGGCAAGCCGGAGCCGAAATTTACTGCAAACTTTTCCACTGAGTTTTGCACTTTTAAAAGATTATGAGTTACTCCGTAAGACTTTTACACCAAAACCCTATGCTAATAAGTTTTTACAGATCACTCACAAACCAGAGCAGTACTGTAAAAAAACTGTAGAAAATATTACGGGTACTAAAGATCACTTCCAAATGATTTTAAAACCATTGTGGAGTGCCGCAGCAGCAGTTAAAAAGATTGTATAGCACCAAAAACAATAGAGGATTATGAAAGTTCAACATTATTTGACACTTAACAGCCCAATATAAACATGTGTCATTAAAACATATGTCCATTTAATTTTATAACATCAAGTGTAACAAACAGAAAACTATGTGGACTAGGAACAAATGCTCTAATGCAATGCCTATATATATATATATATATATATATATATATATATATATATATATATATATATATATATATAGTGTATATATATATATATATATATATATATATACAACATAGCCACAATTCTATATGTTAAATCTATAAATACAATTGTCACATACATTTAATTTATAAATATAATAAGTGAAGCTGTGCTTCCAAAGAAATCTGTTATATTTGGTTGTGTAGTTATTTGTAGATGAATACAGCGTTTTTTAAAAATGCCTAGTTTATTTGTGTGGGCCTCTAACAGTTTTAAAGGACTAATATCACAATCACTATTTTGTGCGTGTATTGGGGGAGGGAAATGCTGAAAGAAAAAGCTATTAACGAAGGTAAGCAGCTTTGCCAGTTCCTATGTTATTATATTGATCTTGCTATTAAAAGGGACAGAGCAAAGATTTCAAATATAGCATCACTAAATAATAGAGGTTATAACGAGTATACATTATCAATTGAATATTACTAAAAGTAAATTTTTATCAAATAAGCTTACACTTAAGTTTTAAATGTTTACTTTGTTGTCTGTACATACAGTTCGGTCAGTTCCACAGCGATTTAGACAGAAAACAATATAAGATAATAAGCAGTTATAGTCAATAATCACCCATCAGAAAGAGATAACATAGGGCCTCATTCTATTAGCGGCCGTAGGCGCTGCGGGGCCGCAGGGACCGGCCGCAAGCTATTCTGCTATTCTATTCCCCTCCGGCCGGGGACTCCGGCAGGCTTGCGGCCGGCTCCTTGCTATCTCTTGCGGCCGCACGCGCCGGAGGAAAGCCTTTGATCTAAAACGGCTGCAAGAGTTTCGGGCTCAAGAAAAGCCCGGTTGCTATTCTATTGCTCCGGGAACCCTGTCTGCAAGGCTAAAAGCGAGCCGCAGCTTACTTGCAGGAAAAAGGTCCCGCTGGCACCAATTAAGCACATAAAATAGCTCAAATAAAGCCATCTTGCACTTTGAGAAGACTATAAAGTGATTTTAGGTTTTAGAAAAAATAGCACAACATTCTCCTATACTCAAATCCGTAAAATATATATTTTTTAATATATGTCAAATATACATGTAAAAAGTCCCGAGGGCTTGGAGCACCTCAGATACGCCCACGCCGCAGCCGGAAAATAAACAGTTAATTTAAACTCGGGTTTGGGCTGATGTGCAAGCTTGAGAGTGGGTTACTTTTAATCCTCATGTACCCCAATATGATCCCTAGCATTTACAAAGCTGTACAGTGCAGGCTTGAATTTATTTTTGACTTTGTAGATTTCTGAGCTTACGGCCGGTTCCAAGATATGCGGCCGTCCGTAAGAGGAGATCCTTGCGGGGCCGTATAATTGAATTGCGAGTTAACAGAACCCCCGCAAGGAATCGCAGCCTTACGGCCGATTTACGGCCAATAATAGAATGAGGCCCATAGTATGTTTGGTCTGGGCATTCAAAAGTCTTCTGCAAACTTCAAGTAAGTTTACTGTAATAAAATATATTTTTAAATAGCTTTCAATTCATAAAGTATGTATCACTTATTTTGAACTTCCACTGTGTCCCTTTAAATTGGAGTCTTCTCATAATTTAGTGAATATGCACCATACAATAATCTGGGTACCTGTATTATATTACGGTGTATTCTGTGAAAGAAACAGCAAGGGCCTCATTCAATTGCAATTTGGCCAATTGAATAGGGCTCTAAATAAGCACATAGCAAATTTTTTTGGAAAAAGTTTTTAGTTAGGGAAACCCTTGCTTTTGGATAGATGCTAACTAAACTAAAAACTTCTTTAAGAAATATATGTTATGTGCTTATTTAGAGCCCTATTCAATTGACCAAATTGCAATTGAATGAGGGCCCAAGTGTGGCAGGTCATGCATTTTAATTATCCAATTCATCTGATCACTTACTGTTGTAGTTATTTTTAACACAAATTCTCAAAAGGCATTGTGTAGATAATACATATTTAAATAAACTGGAAATGGTACAGCAACATTTTGCTAAAATGGTACTGTTTGAGATTGATGTATATAGGTGGAGTCATTGTAATCAATGGATGCATTTAATTTCTTCAATAGTGAGCTGGCTAACACAGGATCAATAGTTCTCTTATGCCTTATTTAGCCTTATGCACATCTTTGGCATTCAGTCTTATTCCAAAAAAAATTGTTGCTATCCTTGATTAGCCAATTTCTGACACTCTCAAAAACATTCAATTGTTGACTCCCAAACCATTGCAGAAGGTTTATATGGGACTAATATCAATAATTACAGAACACGAGAGAAAGAGGCAGATCTGGTCTACAGATTCAGTACTTACCTGCCCAGACCCTGCCACAACATGCTTTGCAAAAGTAGATGCCATAAAAATAGGAGCTGTAGTCATAATATCACAGACATTCAAGGACATTCATCCCTGTGCCTTCTTCTCTTGCAAGTTCTTGCCAGAGTAACTGAACTATGATGAGGCAGACAGGGTGTTATTGACAGTGAAAACATTAAAACTCAAGATATATTTTGGAAAGAGCTTTCTTGCTTACAATACTAACAGACCAAAAGAACCAAAACTACCTGGAGAATATAAAACGCCATATCCGCTTACTGCCTGCTGGACCATAATTTTATCATAAAACAGAGCAGCGAGCTGAGAAAACAGACACCATGACTCCTGTCTTTCCAGTTACCCATTCTGTCTGATGGAAGACCTCAGTTCATGGCCCATTTCAGATCAATGGTCACGAAAAAAAACTAACCCATTGTATGGAGCAATATGTCTGCTGCTATACATCACTTCAGCAGAACAAATGCAGTGTTTTCCTTTAACCAGGTGCAGGAGTAAACAAAAAAAAATCATAATTCTTCTATGGAGTATGACCTGCTATGCTTCTCTCGCCAGCCATTTCCAGTGGAGTACCAGCAATGGATAAGAGCGACCAGAACATTCTGCATGTCTGATGACCTGTCTCTGAATTGAGATTGATGCATGCAGCACCAATCTTGGAGGCAACAGAACAACCTTGGCCCCTATTCAATTGCAAGCTCACAGTTTACGTTATACAGGCCAGGCTTGAGATTTGCTACAATTACAGAGCGATTCAATTGAACAAGCCCGCAATTTACGATCCGAAAGCTGAAACCGTAAACCATGCAATCCTAAGTAGCATTTCAAAGTGTGATCATGATCAATTAAGCAAGGCTGTAACTATTGATTTAGAAACAGCCAATAGTAAATGAGATCATGACGTCAGTAAAACATGGAGGTTACACATCAATCAATTAGCGTTTAGAAGACCAATATGTGAGCAGACTCGCAAATCGGCAATGTACAAAATATTAGAAATGAATGGCGATACTGTTTTAGTCCATGTTGGTGGCCATATTTGTATTAACTCATTGATTCCCGAGATTGATATGACACCAAAATGAAACATAACATTTTTAATTGCAGATTTGCAAGCTTGAGACTGTTGTGCAATTAATTCCCCGTCTTTAAAAGTGCAGAATTAATTTTTGTTTTTTTGCAAATTAGTTTACGTGCTACATTACTGGCTCCAGTAACTGTTGCCTAATGGAATAGGGGCCCTTGTCTGTGGAAATGCTATCATTGCGATATTGACTCTGTTTGATTTGAGTTTGATCCAGACCACCTCTTCCTCACCCCAGCCCTGACTTCTTATCTGTTCTACGAATACCCTAGTCTGCTATCTGTCATGGATTTTGCCAAATCTTTACAAAGTGACACTTTAACAAGGGCCATTCTTTTTAAATCTCTACCTCTGTCCTGTGTGTCCATATAATTTCTAACAAATAACGACTCTTCAAATCTTACTCCATCTATTTTCTTCATATTTTTAACTGTCTTTTTTCTCCATATTTAAATTCATAATTCCTTTTCCCACACTAATAATAATAATGGCCCCCATTCAATTGAGGTTTCGGCGATCCAGTAGCACATAAGTGAGGTCGCAAGTTAATTGGCGTCCTTTTGCAGGCTTTAAATGGGTTACGAGTTACGGCCTTGAAAACTTTGCGATGGTTAAACCCATAACTTACAGCCTCCCGTAGCCTTTGATCTTTAACTTGCGCAAGATTTACGATGGCTAAAATCGCAAATCGATATTCAATTAATCAATTTCCCCAAGTCCGCAAATGTTTTCACACCTGTAAAAGGCAAACTAAAAATCAATATTGCACTGTAAAAAACGGGGAAAGCGATGATATACATTATAATTAATTGCACAACAGTCTCAAGCTCGCAAATCATCAGGAAATTACATTTATTTTTCATTTTGGGGTTATATCGATCTCGGGAATCAATGAGTTAATACATATCAGGCCACCCATATGGACTAGAACAGTATTGGCATTAATTTTCATGAATCTTTATTTTGCGGGTTTGTGAGTCTGATCGCATATCCGACCCCCAAAGTTAATTGATTGACATGTAACCTCCATGTTTTACTGCTGTAATAATGACAGCCTTAATTTCTATTAATTGATTTAAAATGGGAGGCTTGCTTAATTGATCATGTTCCCGCCCTGAACTGCTCCAAACCAGTGCATGGTTTATGGTTTCGGCTTTGGGCCAGTAACTTGCGGGCTTGAGCAATTGAATAGAACTGTAATCGCAGACGAACAAGAGCCCGCAAACACACTATCAGACATACGGCCTTCTACGATCGAGCTGCGGGCTTGCAATTGAATGTGGCAAAATGTGTTTTTAAAGACTGTCTGAACAATTAGCCAATGAGTCTCAATGTATTAGGATACTGAGAGTATTCTGCTCTAGAAGTACAGATAAACAACATTTCAGTGTCATACCCCCAGATGGATACAAATGCTATCTGGATCTCTGGAGATGTTATCTGAAACACATGCAGATTTTATCAAGCACCTAAGCATAGACCCACATACTGCTGGCACTTGTATTCATCTTATGTTGCAGTACCGATAGCCTTTAAAACAAGAAAGGCCATCAGTCACTAAAATGTCAGTATTGTTCACTATCAACATTCAAGCTTGCCGGAGGCTGAACAATGACCAGGCGCGGGCGATTTGCACAGCATGAAGCAACAACATAGTTATGCATTAAACAGCAGATTGATGCAATTTTGTCATTATCTAAAAACCTAGAAAGTTACGTTATTTAAATAATTCAAGAGGACTCTTAATCTAACAAGGTCTAATTTAATCGCAAGCTCTAACAAGAGACAAGAGGGTGTTTTTCGTTAACTGAAATGTCATGTTTGCATTTTTTCAAGTCAGAGGAAAATAAAAACTTGTAAGTGTATATTAAAGACAATAGAAAAGTAGGTTCAGCGTGACAAATAGTAATAGATAATGGTTTTAGGTATGAAGAAGCTCTTGCGTGAATTTAAATATACTGCAGACAGCAGATGTCAAGAGGAAGGAACAGGTCTGGTTTATTACCAGCCCGGCAGTAGCATTCTGCTCTAACTGCATGGGATAGTTGGATTAGAGACTGTGGGCCTCATTCTATTATCGGCCGCAGCCGTTGCGGGGCCGCAAGGACCGGCCGCAAGCTATTCGGCTATTCTATTCCCTTACGGCCGGGGATTCCGGCAGGCTTGCGGCCGGTGCCTTGCTATCTCTTGCGGCCGCTCGCGCCGGAGGAAAGCCTTTGATCTAAAACGGCCGCAAGAGATTTGCAATTCAATTGCTCCGGGAAACCTCTCTGCAAGGCTAAAAGCGAGCCGCAGTTACTTGCAGGAAAAAGGTCTCGCTAGCACCAATTAAGCACATAAAATAGCTCAAATAAAGCCATCCTGCACTTTGAGAAGACTATAAAGGGATTTTAGGTGTTAGAAAAAATAGCACATAATTATCCTGTACTCAAATCCGTAAAATATTTCATTTTTAATATCCGTAAAATATCCATGTAAAAAGTCCAGAGTGCTTGGAGCACCTCAGACACACCCACGCCGCAGCTGGCAAATAAACAGTTAATTTGAACTCGGGTTTGGGCAGATGTGCAAGCTTGAGAGTGGGTTCCTTTTAATCCTCATGTCCCCCAATATGATCCCTAGCATTTACAGAGCTGTACAGTGCAGGCTTGAATTTATTTTTGCGTTTTTATATTTCTGAGATTACGGCCGGTTCCAAGATATGCGGCCGGCCGTAAGGGGAGATCCTTGCGGGGCCGTATAATAGAATCGCGAGTTAACTGAACCCTCGCAAGGAATCGCAGCCTTACGGCCGATTTACGGCCGATAATAGAATGAGGCCCTGTGTGACTGTAACAGGCACTTTCCACTGGGGATTTCCAAACTTTTATTAGCATCAGTACAATGTATTTTAAATATTTCTCTCAAACATTAAAAGCTTGTACTGGTAACTTATGTATCTCCAATAAAATGGTAGCATAGAGCCTTGGTTTATATTCATAATACATATTGTAAATCTAGCATGGGGTGGACACATTTTTAAATAACATATCCGACTCATAAAAATGTATGTTTTATATGCTTATTACACTTGCTTATTCTGTTACACTATAAATTAAAAAGGGGGGATACTTTGAAAAGTACATTTTAATAGCATAAAGCTACTTTACATTGCTTTATATTGGCATTCATTTGTGTTGTAACTTACTACATCTATGGTATTTAGTCATAATGAACTAAAGCTCCGATGATGAGATAATATTAAAATAAACTACCAAAGTGTTTATTTGCATAATCATCATGTTTTTAACAAGTGCTGTTTTGTACTAACTGGCATATATAAGGAAATGGGAGAGGGACCTGGGTTTGGTGGGGGACAATGATTTTTGGAGAATCTCTTGGGAGAACCTTTCCAGGGGTTCACTGAATAGTAGCATCATGTAGACCTCCATCAAAATACTACACAGGATATATATAACTCATAGCAAACTTTATAAATGGAAAGTGAACAATTATCCTCATTGTTTCAGAGGTTGTCAAGAGGAGGGATCCTTCTTCCACATATGGTGGACATGCCCTTGAGTCCAGCAGTTATCGACTAACGTTATAGACCTAGCCTCTGACATCTTTGCAGTCCAATTAAGTACAAACCCAGAAGTTTGTATCCTAGGACTCCCATGCGTTTCACTTTCTTCGCCTCAAAATAAACTATTCCAGTTTTTGATGCTGCCAACTAAGAGCCACATAGCAAAATGTTGGAAATGAAATACCTTGAGTTTACAAGCTGTTAAGAATAAGCTTAACTACATTCTCATAAATTAAATTATAACCCACATTCTAGATGACACTTACTCAAAATTCATGCTTATTTAGGATCCGTGTATAACTTCACCCTAAGTGGAGATGCCTCCATTAAAACCAAACCATGTTTTTTTTTCAGATAAATTATCCTGGTATGACTAAGTTGTTCCCTTTTTTCTAGTTGAATTTACCTTTTGTCTATTACTTTTGTTTGGATAAATGAAAAAATAAAACAAAAAGGAAAAGATTGTCGGAGTCCAATCAAGCTTGTGATACATGTGGAACCTTTCTGCCCTCAAGAATCTATGGTAAGCATTATATTTATGTTTGAGCACATGTAAAGCAAAATTAGCTTGTATAATGGATATAACCGATTGTAAATGCTTGGTTTGATATGGACAATATCATGTCTTCTATGTAACCAGAAATGTACATGCTTTAAGCCTCTGCTCAATAAAAACTTATTGTGGAAAAAAACAAACTTTTGTACTACTGAAACTTTCTAAATAGTCCCTGCAATGGTCAACTCCTTGTAGCTCATGTATAATTTTTCTATAGTACTAGATGTACTAGCCAATGACAGACTGTATCTCAGTAGCACTGCTGTAACATACTAGTACTATATAATGGGTACTATAACAATGGGTATTGGAGAACCTGGCAGCTACACATTTTCTACGTTTTAGTTAGTTATTAATTATAAATTACAGTTCCTATTGTGCAGAAACAGCTTTTTCTTTTTAGTTTTCTCACTAACTAGTCTCTCTTGCCCCACAAAACTTCCCATTAATATTTACTACTCCATTCCCATTACTCAATCTAATTCTCAGTGAACTGGCCCATTACCTCCCCCAGCCCCTGTGAATTGCCCCTGAGATCTCTCCCAGCCCCAGTGAATTGCATGCACTCACTTACACAGAGACACATGGACTCACACAGAGACACAGAAAATGTTGCAGGTTATTGTAGGACCATAAATCAAGCATACAT
Source organism: Discoglossus pictus (assembly GCA_027410445.1). Taxonomy (NCBI): domain Eukaryota; kingdom Metazoa; phylum Chordata; class Amphibia; order Anura; family Alytidae; genus Discoglossus; species Discoglossus pictus. The sequence continues at coordinate 178,844,129 of CM050164.1, forward strand.
GCTCATTTACCTAAAAGACAAATTAGAATAGAAAGAAGAAGCTGAAATGTTTGGTTTCAGTACAATTATAATTTGATCATGCAGTGTATGTCTAGAACAACCATGTAACCGCTCAAGCATTTTTACTTAAGGACCCAGTGTAGCAGACTCGTCATACAGCATACAGCATTGCTGATTGGGCATCCTCGCATGGTCAGGGTACATTTTTAATAAAAAGGAGCCCTCTCAGGAGCCTAGCTCAATTCTGGGGGTGTAAACATCACCTGCAACTGTTTGTTTGTTTTTTCAATGCAAAGCTAAAAACACATAGTGCCTGCAAATAAATGTAATCATACACTACTAATTCCCTTCTACAGGATGCATTCATAACCCAGCTCACTTGCATATACATTTAAGGCATCTTTCTGGTTGCATTCATAGCTCTGTGATATTGAAGAATATTACAAGGCTTAGCTAAAAAATCAACAGAATAAAACAGGTGTTGAATGCAGGTGTGCTGACTAGTCATGTAGGCAGTTCCAACATTTATGCGAAAATACTGGGCTGTTTCACTGAGTTGGCTTGAGAGGAGTAAGCAGTCAGAGGCACCAACAAGGATGATATTGTCCCATGCACTACTACACACAAATGATCCCTGATTGGGCAGCCCTGCCATCACCGGGTGGCATGGGAGCCCTGTGTGCATAAATTGTGTGTGAGGTAGGATAGTGAAGAATAGAGGATAACTTAATTTTGGTAGAATAAAGTAATTTCTGCAAAACCGCACTCAGTTTATATTTGCCGCTATAAGTTTGCTGATCTAGAATAGAAATGTTGAAAGTAGCCATAAGGTCTGCCTCAAGCCATAAACATGCGATACCTCAGATAATAATGTAAGAACTACCTGTGATGGTACATGGATCTACTGCTGCTCTCAAATGCAAAGCACTGCTATACCTGTCTGCTTCCAGCAATATCTGGTTAGCTACCAGGGTTTCAAGCAATCCAAGTACAGTACCTTACAGGTCTAAAGAAGGATCTTTCCTTCAACAGTGCAAATTAGGATAATCTCATACTAATCAAACAATGTCCAGTAGCATTGTGCAAATATGTTCACCCTTTTTTTCCTCCTTGTGCCAAAGCATCCCTTCTGAAATACTACAATGTGATCGATCACATTCACAGAGTTAGAAGATTCCTTCCCAGTTATTGACATATATGATGTACTAGCCATACTGAGCTAATTACTATTAGTAAAGAAGCAAATCATGAAGCAGCAAGAACAAAAAGTTAGGTGTGGCCTTCGGAAATAACAGAAAACTGTTCCAGGATAGCACCCCTTACATCTTCGTATTCTGAAGACAGGTGATGTCAATGCAGTTTAAATGGTTTCAATTAAACTTCTACAGAAGTGGAGTTTCCTGCAAGAAGAGTCTCAAGCTGACAACTATGAACTGGAAACTCCAGACAAATATTAACTCAGAGATTTGACTCAGGCCATCCACGCAAACCATTAGCTCCTGTCTGATACTGGAAATGTCACAATTTGTATCTTAAAAGCTCTAGTGGTCATTGGCAACAGGCAGCCATGCAGTCCTCTCGCACATCCTAAGTGACCTGTTTGCTGTAGTTGGGGAGCATGCTTCTCTTCAACAATATACAGTCCACTATATCTCTCTAAATTAAGAAAAAATTACGTAATTGTACTCCTAAATACTTCTCTTCATTACATATACACCTCTATTACCAATTGGTCAATTCATTTCTTGCCTAGAGTGAGTTTACCATTTTGTTTTGGATAAAATTAAAAAAAATATTAAAGAACTGTGAGTACGCTTTTAGGAACTCAGGGGCTGCAGATGACACCCTTCAAGAGAAATAGGTTACCCATCATAACATAATTTACCTGTCCATCACCACCACTGTGGACCCCCCCCCCCCCATATATTATATAAAAATGAAGAGAAAACAGATATTTCTAGGCAATTTAAAAGCATGCAGAATTTTTTATTGAGTAATAATCAAAAAAAATTTTACCAAATGATCTTACTGAAACCGTCTTTCAAAACTGTTTTTTTTATTCTTGTAAAAGAATGAGCCTGAGACAACAATCATGCTTCACACTCGTACTATCTATCAGAACAGCACACTCATTTTAGTAGTCTATTATCTAATGTTTTCATATTCCAGTGTTCCACAAAATTACCAACATAAATCTGGAGACAGCTAATTGCAACAAGAAATGCTGGCAGCGATCTGCAAAGCACCTAAATTAACTAGCATTGTCCCCTCTTCTATTTCATCTCAGATGTTGCAGCTAGCTACATAAAACAAAGCAATAAAGGTACACAGCATGAGTTGAAAAGAATTCATAAACAGATTTTGAATATAATTTTCAAATTGTGTAGATTAAAGACATGTTATTTCAAAGCAAATTTTGCAAATGCATCACAAAATTGAATAGATATTTATATTAAATTGATTTTAAGTTCATTGCCCAATCAAAGTAGCCAAATTATTGAGTTTGGGGTCATGTACGGTTAACAAATTCCAGAAAAGTATTACTAGACATTCAGGTTAATCTGACCATTCTTGTAGCCACCCTGCAGAGAAACCTGGGAAATTATGTGTAAGCAGTAGATTTAATAACTGGAGGTACTGAACAACAGGCGTCTTTTAAAATATGGAAAATGAGATGTGTAATGTAGCTGAATACTTTTTAAACTGCATTGCAGGTCAAACAAATATACAGAGAATTATTCATTAAAATGGATTGCAAATATGTGAGTTTTCAAACTTGTTTGGTACTCTAGGGTTAAAATAGTTTTTGCCTGTTACTTAACCCTTGTATAGCAGCCCTACGGAGAATGAGGCCCCCCATTTAATTCCAAGCCCGTAATTACCTTCACACTGCCAGCATGTCTGCGGATTAGAAATTTGTCACAGTTACAGATGTATTTAATTAGCTCAAGCCTGCAAGTACAGGCTCACAGGCCCAACACACAAACCATGAACCTGTACGTAGTATTTTAGGGCATGATCATGATCAATTAAGGAAGCCCTTAAGTTACAATTTAAACATGGCCAATAGTAAATGAGACCGTCATCATGACATCAGTAAAACAATTAGTGTTTAGAAGTGTAAATTTACTGTCCCCTCAAAATAACTCAACACACACCCTCATGGGCATGGAGTTCACCAGAGCTTCACAGGTTGCCACTGGAGTCATCTTCCACTCCTCCCTGGTGACAACACAAAGCTGGTGGATGTTAGAGACCTTGCGCTACCCCACCTTCCGTTTGAGTGCTGCCGCCACTGGGGAGCTACAGTTCATTGAGGGAACCATGGAAGAGCACTCCAGTGGCAACCTGTGAAGCTCTGGTGAACTCCATGCCCATGAGGGTTAAGGCAGTGCTGGAAAAATATTTACACTTTGGGCCCAATTTGGACATTTCCACTTAGGGGTGTACTCACTTTTGTTGCCAACGGTTTAGACATTAATGGCTGTTTGTTGAGTTGCAGGGGACTACGGGGCAGTGGGAGGCCACAGCAAGCCATGACAGGTTTAGCTGGGCCCCAGTGCCTTGCACAGGCTGCACTGGCAGTAGCTCTGCCTTTTCACCCTTGGGGAGACAAAGCCCTAAGGGTTATTTGAATAAACAAAAATGTATCTCCCTAAGGCAAATTAACGTATTAATGCTAAGAGGGTTAAGGACTTTGGGGCAACATATCTAACCCTACAAGAAGGACATGTTGCAGGTCACTGCTCCATATATGAAAGAAACAGTTTTCAGACATCACTAAACTGTGAGCCCACAAAATGTCCCTCCATCCACAGGCAAAAATACTCCCTATCTTCTCTCTCCCCATTTTAATCATGGTTTCCTTTAATTAATAGG
>CM050164.1:178853007-178945507 GCA_027410445.1 Discoglossus pictus
TAATTGAGAGGCCTGGGTTAGGGGATTTATCTCCAGCAGCCAGGAGAAGGAGGAGTGAAAGGGAGAGAAGATGGGACAGGGACTTACAGTGCTTGTGAGTGTTAAGGAGGGGATGATATTGTGACTGGAGGAGGGAGAGGAGCTCATGGAAGCAGAGAAGGGGAGAGGAGAGCAAGGAAGGTGAGATGGTAATATTGTTGGGAACGTGATATGGAGATGCTGCAAAGGAGAGTCTGAGAGAGAGGCAGTAGGTTATAAGAAAGAGGAAAGCGTGAGAAAGCATTGTGACAATGTGTGAGATTAGGAAAAATAGGTTAGAAGATTGTGGGGGAAGAATTATTATCCTAAGATTTGGTAGAAGTAGTAATATAGATTCAGGAGCAGGGAAAATAGTGGGATAAGGTTTACCAGAATGGCTGAGGTAGGTGAGTAGCTAAGAGACTAATGACAATGTGTATAGAAAGCCTCCCCTTCTCTGGCTACAGCACATTCTCCTAACCCTGATTGTGCATGCTCATTTTACAACTGAGTGCAGGGAAGGTTGAAAAAAAGTGGCAATGTGAATATCAATGAACTATTAAATATTTGACACCTGTCTTCTTCACCTCCATATGCACATACACAAGTAGTCACAAAGAACTACATGTCATGCTCCTCTTACACATGGAACCATCACCAACGTATCACAGATGCCTCCATAGGCCAGCAGTGGAATTTGAATGTATTAAAACTAACTTTAGGACATTTGCCCTGCTTGGAAGGCCAGCAAGGAGAGCATTGCAGTTGTCCTTGCGAGATATGATGAGAGAATTAATTATAATTTTTAGTTGTGTCTTGTGTAAGATAGTGAAGTATTTTGGAGATATTTTTTAGGTGAAAATCACAAGATCTTGTTATTGATTGTATATGAGGAAAAAAAGAGGGTGCAGGGTCCAGTGAAACCCCAAGGCATCAGGCCTGGGAGGTGGGAATGATGATGAAGGCCTGACAGAAGAAAGTGATCAACTGTGTCATAGGCAGAAGAGAGATCCAGGAGAATTAGAATAGAGAAATAACCCTTTGACTTGGCGGTGAGTCATTAGTGACTTTTGTGAGAGCTATCACTGTGGAGTGGTAGTGCCAGAAGCCAGACTGGAATGGGTGAAGGAGGGAGTTGGAGGAAATACACTATGCAAGGCTATTCTAGACGACACGCTCAAGCAGTTTAGAAATCAGAGGAAGTATAGAGATAGGGCATAGTTAGATGCAGAAACAGGTAGGATAAGGGTATCTTAAGAATGGGTGTAATAATGGCATGTTTTAAAGGTGATGGAAATGTGCCAGTGTTAAGGGAAAGGATGAATAGATATGTCAGAGTTGGGGTAACTGTTGTGTGGGGGGGGGGTCAGCTGTGATGGAATAGGATCATGTGGACAAGTTAATTATGAATATTTAAAATTTTACTATTAAAATTGCTAGCAAAGTCTTCAGTTGTGAGTCGTTAAGGGGTGGTAGGTGCTGGGAGGGCAGAGGAGAGTTTTGATTGTGGCAAACAAACGTTTGGGGTTGGAGGCCAAGTTTGATAATAATGTGGAGAGGTAGCGCTCTTTGGCAAGATTAAGGTCATAGTGATAGGAGCGGAGGATAAACTTGCAGTGGTGGAAGTCAGCTGAATTGCGAGATTTCCTCAATAATCGTTCTGCAGTGCGGGAGCACTTTTAGATGTAGCGTGTTTGTGTAGTGTGCCATGGTTGTAGGTGAGAGCAAGGGCATTTGATAGTCATGTGATATTGTGTGGTGGCAATATCAGAGCAGTGAGGGTAGTGAGGAGACTGAGAAGGGGTTGCAGCAAATTGGAAAGTTGTTGTGAGTTACAAATTGGAAAGATGTTGTGAGTTAAAGATGTAGGTTTCTGGGGGGTTTGGTAGCTGGGAGTTAAGAAGGGCAGAAATTGTAAGGAGTTGTGAGGCTGTAGGTTAGGAGATGGTGGTTAGAACTAGGGAGTAAAGAGATGATAAGCTTGGAGAGTGCAGTGATTAGTAAAAACGAGGTTAAGAGAATGTCCATCATGGTGAGTAGGGGATTCTGTGCATTGAGAAAGTGGATGTAATTTTACGGGGGAAGGGGAAGTGGGAGTGTCAGTGGCAATGTTGAAATCACCAAGAAGGAGTGAAGGTATGTTGGAGGAGATAAAGTGTGGGAGACAAGCAGCAAAATGATCCAGACAGGCGATAGATCACAGCAAGAAGAGAACTGAAGGGAGGGAACCAGGAGAATGCAACTGAATGAGCAGCAGGAAGAAAGCAATATTCCCACGCCTCCGTCTAGCTTATTCCCAGGTCTAGGTGTGTGACTGGAGTGTAAGCCACCATATCATAGTGCCAAGTTTCAGTGATAGCCATTAGATTGAAGAAGTTAGAAATAAATAGGAAAGTAAGTGAGTTTGTTGCAAACAGACCTTGCATTCCAGAGGGCACTTGAGAAGTGCAAAGTGGAGGGTTTGTAACAGGTGATGGGTGTTTCAAGTGTTTGTTAGCCTGTGGGCTGAGTGTGGCTGATAGAAGGTGGAAATGGATGAGGGTCCTGGGTTAGGAGATATATATCCAACAGCCAGTAAAATAAACAGGGAAAGTGAGAGGAGATGAGAGTAGGACAGAAGAGTCTCTGCTTATTGACTTTAGAAGAAGGAGGAGATAGTGACTGGAGGAAGGAAAGGAGGATATAGAACCAAAGAAGAGGGGAAGAGAGAAGGGAGGGTGAGATTGTTATACATTTTGAGACTTGATGTGGGGACATTTATGAGAGTCTGAGAAACAGGCCGGTGATAATAAGGAAGAAGGGCGTAAGAGGAAACATTGTGACACAGTGTGTAATCTTAATGGAATGGTTAGGGATAGTAAGCAGGTGTTGCTGATTGATCGGGTGCAGGTAATTTGTGTGACTCAATAAATTAAGAGTAAACAGGGGCCAGTGGGAGAGTCACGTGGGGGAAGGGAATTGATTCAGGTTGTTATGTGGTTTCAGATAGCAAAGTGAGGTTTTTAAAATGTCCCTGAGAGGCAGAGAGAATGGTTCATTGGTACAAGACGAGTGTCATGTAAATTTTGGCTACAACCAGTCCTTTAGAATATTTCATAATTTTTACAAAGAAAATGTCAATTACAACCAAGAGAGTGTCATCTGTTTAAATCCCCTAGTAGCAGTGTAAGAATTTTAATAGTCATATGTGATATGAGAACCGTGGCATATAAATTCTCACACAATTAAGAAATAAGTTCTATTAACTATAAGTACTTTCTGCACAGAAAAAAAAGTTAATTGAACCTTAAAAATAGACACTATTTAATTTGAGAGGTGTTATTTATTTAAGCTAGGGTTGACTAAGTACGCTAAATTCAATTATACAAGAAGGAAGTACACTATTAGGTCCCAGTAAGGGGTCATATAAACTTAATCACTGACCTAGCTCTGTAAACTATCTAAAAATAAAATCCTAAAAAAGAAAGGGTGTCACAGCTTTTTAAATGGTTTTAATGTTGTTTTTAACCTTTGAACTCCTATTATATTTAAAAATAAATAAAGAATACGTTTATATGCATGTATAATTAATTTTGTTCTCCCATTTTCACAATTTGTTGGGAGAGATATAGAGAAAAAAATAACACAAGAATTTCTAGCTTAGATAATAGACATAAATCATTAAATTAGCAGTGAATTCACAGAACAACAAAGAAAAATTAATTGTTATAACACAGATATTAATAATATTAATAATCAATTTGAAGAGGGAGAGAATGTACCAGATGAGATGACGTTCTTCTGTAAAATTAACTTTTGAATTTGAGATATTCAGGTGTGATTGTTGTGTGAAGCTATATGCCTTTTTATCATTGTTCACCTGACACTTGTATATTTATTGGGTGGATAATGACTAATTAATAACCTATTACCCCTTCCCCACCAATAATCCTTTGTGTTCCAGTGGATTATGTCAATTAACCACTTCTCTTATAGCTACCAATCCTGATAACATTATAATACCCCTTTATGATGTGTTTTGATGTTTTTAGTAGAAGCTCTCAAGAAAAATTTAGTGGCTAGTGAGCGTCAGGTAATCAGCCTATGAGAAGTACCAAGGATGACTCCCACATATCCTCCACACTGAAATGCCTAAAGAGGAATCAGTCTGAGCATACTTTATATGTGAAGGAAGTATCCATTTAATTATTTTTCAGTCTATGTTTCTATTTTTTACTTATTCTATTACCTGCTTTCCTAAAATATTGGAACTATGCAACACAACACTTGCTACATTTTTTAGATCTATGAGCCTTCCAATGGCAAGGCTTTGATCCTCAATGCTTGAGAACACCGTTCATTAAAAAAGAGCAGGCAGGATAATAACCTCTTTCTGTGAACTCCCATACATGGCTGCTTCTACAATGTTCTTTTTAGACATTGATCACTAGTGGATAAAGTAGGCAATCTTTTGGAAAGTATAGTTGCACACATAGCTGTATACAATGAGCTGTATCCCCCCCCCCCCCCCCCAGAATTATTCTGGCTCCTACATCCTTGGTTGCACAATAAATATTCTGATTTAAAAATAAATTGTTCGGGGACGGAGCTTGAGTCCAACTGAGGTGGACGTGTTTTATTGGAGATCCGTACTAGAAAAATACATTTAAGATAATAAATTGCCCTAGGAGCGTTGACATCCCCATAATCAACTGGGGAAAAAGAGTAGGTAACCCGATTCCCCCTGGGACCCTCCGGTTGCAGCATCTGCTGCGCAAAGATACAGCAAAGGGGAAAACCTTACCACGCCATTGGGGACTCCCCTTCTAGTGCTGCCTTCCCTTTTCGGAGTGCCTCAGGGCTGAGAGGAGACGCCATGGGAGTCACGGGTTCCGCCTGGAACTATCCAGAGACGCCCTGGTGCCCAAGACTGTGGGAGGCGAAGAAGGTGAGGGGAAGGAGGCCCAGGAACGGGCAGCCTCCATCTTGGGGGGCCTAGAGAGAAGGCTGGAGGCCTGCAACGACGGACGTGCTTTTACCCAGAGGGGCCTTAGCGAGAGCTTGGAGACTCCAGTGACGGCTGTATCAACCCGTGAGGACCAGGAAGAGAGGAGGGGGCAGCAGATGAGGTGAAGAAAGCCCGGGAATGGGAGGCGGCCATTTTAAGATCCCTCACAGGAGGGCCTACAGCTGTCTTTTACCCCCTACCAGAATCCTACATCAGGAGGCACCAGACCAAGAGAGTCAAGCCACCTAATGAAGTCCTGGTAGAGGTTGGCTTTGTAAGCCCCAGGACCTGCAAGTGCCCTAGCCTTGCCCAAGATTATGCCAGCAGCATAGGAAGGAGCAGCAAGCAAGGTGAAAAACAGCTGCCATCTTAGGAATCCCCACGTGAAGGCCTGCAACCATCATCCCCTCCTACTACCAGAATCCTACACCTAGAGGCCCCGGACCAGGAGGGGCAAACACCCAGGGTCTAACAAGTGAGTCCATGTGAGTACTAGAGGGCCAGGAGGGAAGGAGGCTAGAGGTCCAGTGGCAGCAAGGGTCCTGTGGGCACAAGAAAAATATATATCCAAGCCCCACTGACTCTTAGTACTTCATAAATTGCAACAGAGGGAACTCTCTCACTTATTTTCTATCTCTCATAACCTGGGTATACAATGTTGTGCCTTAAAAGTGCTGCCCATCACCTATAAACAAGGAAACCTACATGAAAGATTGCATCCACTGTGAGTTTCATGATACTTGCTCACCATATAAATATTTTGCAACAACATTATTATGTCCCATTATTTTCACTTAATTGACTTCACTTGCAAGACTTTATGATACTATGCAATAAAACCACCAGAGTAACAAACACTCAAGGAACTTGTTTACACTTGCTGCCATATAACCATTGTGTTATCATTTGCCAACCCAGTCTCACTCTGCCATATTGTGGGCACTCAAGATAACCACAACTGATATATTGCAGAATTAAAACGTTAAAATTGTTGGTGCTAATCTGGTTTGCTCCGGGCAGAACTGCTAAGTCAAAACCTTATACTTGGTTAACCACCTCTTACTCTACATCCCACGGGATCATACAGAGACTTTGGGTATAAACTATAATTCACAAAAGGCCTTCCAGACTTGTGCTTCATACGCAGGTACATCAATCATCTTCCCCACTCAAAAGACTCTAACTCAAAACCCCACCATGGACTAAGAGCTAAATGGGGATATAATCCGGCGATACAACCAGCAGATGTCTTAACTACATTTATTGAGCCGGTCTTCTTATACAAATGGAGGCAGGAGATTATCAGGCACAGCATTAAACGCATTCACCCTCTGCATACCGCACTTAACCAACTTCAAAGTGGATCTCTTGCTGATATATCTAACCCGATCAGCAAGATGCTGAAAAACTAAGCGTGCAGCCTCTGCTAAGGGTATATGGAAGCATTGTCCACCCAAATCTGCCCGGCGCCCGTCTCCAGCGACTTCTCTGAGCACTCAGAATACTTAGACCAGGAAGAGAATCCCAAAGAGTCTCGCCAGCACTTGGATCTATCAGCCAGATCAGTGGCTCCAATCGAACGACTCCTAGCAAAGGAGATTGAACCCCTACGACAGGACCTGAAGCATCTGGGACAACGCACTCAGCTTCTGGAAGAGATGACGGACCAGTTAGCTGAGGCCCAGGAAAGGGATAGGACATCTATTGCTCAAAACACATTTCATGTTTCTGATCTCACAGATAAAATAGAGGACCTTGTAAACCAGTTGCGCCGCCACAACATCCGCATCCGCGGCATTCCAAGAGCTATATAAGACCTAGCCCAGTTAATATTGCGCAATTCTCCCTGATCAGGGCGAAACCATGTGGGAAATTGAATGAGCCCATAGAGCTCTGGGAGGCACAAGGAGCCAGGATGCCCCTAAAGATGTCATTGTCAGATTCTTGAGGCAGCAAGCTAGAGATACTCTACTTTCGGTTACCAGGAAGCTACATACTATCAAGGGCCCGGATGATTCTCCCTTACAGTTCTATGCTGACCTCTCCCCTGACATTCTTAACAAGCGGAAGCTAATGAAACCTGCTCTTGCAATTCTTCTCCAACACAAGATTCAGTACCGCTGGAACTTCCCGTTTGCCCTCTCTTTCAACTTCCAAGGCTCAGCTTACCACCCGCACACTAGAGGACTGCTTACCGGTGCTGAAGCGCTTGCCCCTTTGTTCAGGTGAAATGTTGGAAGTAAGGAAAGAGCAACCTCCTCCACCCATCCCCAAGAGGCCGTGGGCGCTGGTGGCAGCTCAAGGGCACTGCAAACAAGCCTATACTCAGGGGGGAACCAAACATCTTTTGGATAGTGCAAGCGGTCAACACCCTAGCCACAAGGCCTGCACAGTGGACACTGGTCACTTGGCCAATTCAAAGCTGGCCTCGCGACCTGGCCGGAGACTCTCCAAACTGAACTCTAACAACGCATTGTTGATTGCTAATTATAATATTTGGTGTCCATCTGCTTTTACTTAGTGCTCTGATTTCAGTTGCTCGTTTAGTTTATGACACAAATGTACCTTAGGTGGATTGGATTCTTCTTTATTGTCTAGAGAATCCAAGAAAGATTATTATTGATAATTGACTATTGTTTAATGTTCTTGTTTCTAAAATTTTGTAGTTGTACCATTAGAGAACTACTCATTGCTAATTTGATGCAGCTTATCTCCTTACTCAAACATATCTACCTCATTGATGTTGCATTAATTCTCCCTCTTTTCACCCTTGTTTCTCTTTTTAACAACAGGATGACTTCCCAGCCACTCGCAGACCAATTTATAGGGCAGGCTTCATGACACACACAGTTAGGGTCTCACACCTACCATTAAATGGCTAACTCTAACTATACCCTAATAACCCACAACGTGAATGGTTTCAACTCCCCTTTTAAAAGGCGGAAAGCCTTCGCATTCTACAAAAAAACATAAACCCTCCGTTATTTTCCTGCATGAAACCCATTTCTCCCACGATAATAGACCTAATTTCTTACACAAGGAATACCCCACCTACTACCTGGCCACACTTCTCACTTCCCAAGAGAGCCGGCTGTGCAATCCTTCTACATAAAAAGTTCCCTTTCCAGGTAGAGAATATATTTATAGATGAAGATGGTAACTATGTCATGGTGACTGGAACTATTGGGACGTTAGAACGACATTAATTTCCCTGTACTCTCCTACGAATTCCGCTTACACAGTTCTGATCGCCCTGTTAAAAGGAATTGAAACGCAGGGAAAATTGATAATTGTGGGGGGGGGGGACCTAAATCTTACTTTACACCCGCTCCTGGATAGATCTTGGAAATCCTCTAGCAAAAGATTTCCCAACAAAACAAAACATATTAAGTCCCTGTTCAATAGGTTGGGGGACACTTTATTAACCTGCTTAGGAGATATTACGATTCCCCAACAGCGAATCTAAAATTGCCAGGAGAGCACAAAGCTAACATCCACATTCAAAGAGGGACTAGGCAAGGGTGCCCACTTTCACTTTTCTTATTTGCACTTGCCAGGGAACTTCTTGCGCAGACAATTATATCTAATTCCGATATCCAGGGGGTACAAGTAGGCCACCAGCATTTTAAATGCTCCCTCTTTGAAGATGACATACTATGCACCCTGACCAAACCCCTTTGTTCTATACCAGCACTCATGTCAACCATAAAGGAATTTAGCAAAATCTCAGGCCTTAAACTAAATGTAGAAAAAACTGAAGCTCTGAGTCTGGGTATGTTACAAACTGAGATTGAATCTCTTAAATCTGATTATAAATTAATCTGGCCTGCACAGTTTATAAAATACCTGGGTGTTAAATTTACATCTAAAATTACCAACCTTTGCAAGGCAAACTCCCCCCCCCCCCCCCCTTCCTATATACAAATCTTTGACTGAGGACATGCAGAATGGGGCAAGCTTTAAAATTTCATGGATGGGCCGCATAGCGGCTACTAAAATGAGCATCTTACCTTAGATTCAATTCCTTATCTTTTCAGGACTATTCCTATCCCAATCTCAGAATAGCATATATACTGTAGGTTCATATGGGGAAATAAACGCCCTCATATCTCCAAGCAGTTAATGTTCAGGCATTAAAACAGAGGGGGACTTGCGTGTCCAAACTTGAGGCTTTATCTCAAAGTCACTCAACTGGCCCATCTGCCTGGTACACACTCCACAATACACCAGCAATCCTGGGTTTTCATGGAAAACCAGCAAATAGGATAAGCAAATTTGGATCCCGAGTACTGGCTCCCTTCACAACCCATCAAAACCCCATAATTTATCTAACTCTTCACTCTTTGGGGTTGGCCAACTCCAGGCATCGACTTAGTCCGGGTTTGTTCCCACTCATGTCAGCTACGTCTTTCCCACAAATCTTAGCGGACTCTAACGATATCTCTAAATTCTGGTGGACCTCCAGGCAGCTTGACCGTATAGGGAACTGGTTTTATAATAATAACTTGCTGACCTATGACCAATTCTGCACAACCCATGAATTGCCCGTTGCAGAACTCTATAATTACTTGACAATTAGGAGCTGGGTTAGTAAGACTTTGAGAGAATTTGGACCTCCCAGGGCCTCCTGGTTGTCTGTTATTTGCAAAAATCTACCTCTTGCCAAAGGTGTCCTGGGCTCACTGTACAACACCTTTCTCAACTCTACCAGTGGCCAGAAACCCAAATTATTGGTACAATGGGAAAGGGACCTTGGGGTAGAATGGGACTGGGACAAATGGACGGAATCCTGTTCTAATCTTTCCAGAGGCTCTATCAATTCGGCTCGATTAGAGACGTCTATCAAAGTCTTACATAGAGTATATTGCACACCTGACAAACTACAGAAATTTAAGCCGAAAGAAAGTAATAAATGTTTTAGGGGATGCCAACATTTAGGGGATCACATTCACACCTGGTGGTCATGCCCATCCACCCAGAAAATATGGGAGCAATTAGCACAATTAGCTTCTACACTTTTTCAAAAGGTAGTTTCACCTTTGATGGATTAATGCCTGCTGGGGGTTCATGCTCCGGGTCTCAATCTCAGAATAAATGATTCCAATTATTAGCATTAGCTGCCAAAACACACATAGCCAGTAGATGGAAGACAGTGTCTCTAAACTTCCAGGAGGTAGTTCAAAAGATTAACTACTTACTTATCAATAAAAGATTAACCCACATTATTCTGGACAGCGTTTCCCAATTTCAGGCAATTTGGGAAACTTGGTTAGCATCTTCATTTAGTGTTCCCCTAATATAATACAACACCTATATTTTGCTAAAGCGATCCTGGGGAGGAGCCTGAGGCGGGGGTGGCCCTGAAATCCTTCAGCTGTACTATGCAGGTAAATATAATTAGAACTAGCGAATTGCCCGTCAAAAAATGACGGTAATGAAATTGCAAGGTAGCTAATGCTGTTTGGTGTGTAATAATGAAATATATAATACATTAATAAATGAATATACTTTACCTATTTTGAAACATTGTGTTGAAGAGCTGGCAATCTGTTTTGATGTTGCTGCAGCATTAGTGGTGTGGAGCTGCTGTGTAAGCGTGATGAATGTGTGCAGTGTAATAGTGTGCGTGCGCGAGACCAAACCGTTAGCGTAGTCGTGTACTTCCGCATTGTCGTAAAATGGTGCGTAATGTGTGGTATGCGTCTTAGCGGAATATCCGTAGGTCTTTTGTGGTGTTTTGCAAGTTTCTTCTGGTGTTTCGCGTGTTTAGAGTGCTGTAGCCTCGTTTTCGTTTTGTTCGTCTGCCATTTTTTCTCTTGCTTAGAGATTTTTTTAGTGTCTAAACTCTTTTATTTTGAGTTAAATGAAGGTGTAAGTTGCTTTTTTGAGGTCCTGGATGCTCCCTCTTCCTTTGGTAAGCTTTTTATGTATGTGTTGTGTGTATTTATTGTGTTTTTTTAATTTTTTCATGTTCGCGGGTTGCGGACGATTTTTGCGAGGTTGTAATGTGTGCTAACGTTTCTCATATGTTGTTTGCGTTTGTAGCCTCGTTTTCGTTTTGTTCGGCGACCACTTTTTCTCTCGCTTAGCGAATTTTTTAGTGTCTAAACTCTTTTATTTTGAGTTAAATGAAGGTGTAAGTTGCCTTTTTGAGGTCCTGGATGCTTCCTCTTGCCGCAGGTAAGCTTTTTATGTATGTGCTGTGTGTATTTATTGTGTTTTGAATTTTGTAATGTTCGCGAGTTGTGTCCGATTGTTGCGAGGTCGTAATGTGTGGTAACGTGTCTCGTATGTTGTTTGCGTTGCGAGGTAAAGTTAGCCAGGTCGTAGTTGGTGTGTCGTGTTTGCGTGGTCGCGGTTGTTGTGTGGTTGTTTGCGTTTGAACGTAAATTTTGCGGCGCTCCATGCCAGCAACTGAGGCCCTCGCCCGCAGTCCTCGCTACGAGAGGGCCCTCGTTATGCGAGGGCCCTCGCTTCGTGAGGGACGCGGGCTCGCTACGCGAGTCCACAAGCGTTAGCAACAACTCGTACGCTCACAACAATATATGTGATTGTGGTATCCTTACTGAGGTCTATTTTTGAGCCCATTTAGGGGTAGTCATCTCAGTTTTGCCCTATATTCTATACTAGGTTAACAGTAAAATGGTTTGGCTAACTTAATATTTATTCTGTTCTCTTCTTTGTTCTTCTTTATTATATGTTTTATTTTGTACTAGCAACTTACCGTCAAAAATGACGGGGCAATAAACTGTCAAGCCATGGGAATGCTGTTTGACACATAATTAAAACCGTTTTGTACTGTGAGGACCTTTGGTGCTCATTGCGAGGCAAAAATCGAATGGCGAAAATCGTCTAGATCGAGTTAAATTTGCGTTCCACCTCACTCACAGACGTACTGGCTACTGCCCCGTGCTGTCTGTGATGTTTTTGTAATTTTTTGGGGTGTATTTAGTGTGTTTTTCAGTTTTTTGGGTTTTCGTCATCCGAACGCTAATCTCGTAATTTTTTGCGTCTCGTCTAATTTTTTTTCTAAGTCCCGCGTCTCTTATTTTTTTTTCTAATCCCACATCTTGTATTTGAATGGCTTGCTTCATCGGCTAAGTCCTACGTGATAACGGCTCGCCTCGCTTTGCGAGGCTCGTACGCACCTCGCAAAGCGTGACAACGTCTCGCAGTTTGACAACTATTATATGTGATTGTGTTTCCCTTTTTTTTTTTTTTTATTGAAACATTAGCTATTATACATGAAACTTTAATAACTAAAAATGTAAAATAAGAAGGTCTAGTCAGTTAATAACTGGAAAGTGTTTCATTGTGATTTCTTGTGTATCCTGACAAAATACAGTTATTCAAAATGTTTTATTTTTGTGTGCCTTCTAATAAAAGATTATAAATTCAAAAAAATCAATTGTGTGGACTTTTCCTCTACTATTATATCTCTTAAGCAGAACTCATAGTATGTTGTACATGTTATAGTTCTTTGCTGGCAAGATGGACATTGGATGTTACATTTTTATCATTGCAATAAACAGATATGAAAATGACAATTTCATAGGGGTTTCAAAGTTAACAAAAGACTGGTTGTTGTTAATTGGGACTGACTCAATTAAAGATGTTTCCTCTTCTGCTTTGCCATAGTCCCAAAAATTACACCACACTTGCCCACCTGCCCAGGATGGGGCATTATTTATATCAGTACTTTCCAACTTCTTTAGTGTGGTGGCCAGATTTTTATTAGCAAGCAAGCTGGTAGGCCAACTTTAAAATCATAAAAAAAATGTATATCTAAATTTGTAAAGAAATATATATGTATATTACATACATAGTATAAAATAACTAAATATTTGTGAATGTATTTATCTCTAATGTGTTATAATAATTTTAGGGTTTCGAGTAGTATCTCCCTGGTAGCTCATGGACCACAGGAAGCCGCTGGCAGGCTGCCAACACTGATATAGATAAGGGAAAAATATATAAATAATGTGCTTTATACAATAATTCAAATGAAATTAAACTCATATAGATAATCAGATGATTTAGCTTTGGTTAGATTAGACATTCTCCGTCCTGAAATAGGGGAACATTACAGCATAACAAAAGCAGCATTGATTATTTTCTTTTTTTTGGATACTTTTCCATATAATAGAAAACTCACAACTGCTTCTCTGCTTTATATATACACTTTCATCTGCAAAGGCTATATATGAAAAAGACTGGTTCAGTAAATTTGTACAAATATTAATTTCATATAGGATTATTCATCAAACTGCATACACAGCATGATCGATTGCTTTCTGAACAGATATGAAAACCTCAGTAGCAGTTAACAAGCTTACCTTCCCATCAGTCTCATTCCTCTGGCATTTTCTTCATTCTCTGTTGCTGCCAAAGTAGATTTCAGCTAGCTAGAAAGTGACAGTTCAGAATACAAATGAGGTCATGTAATGTATATATACTCTCCATTCATCTCTAAGAATTATATAGCATGAAGAACTCAATTACTCCGGCTTAGTACCGATTACTTCTTTCAGAAGAACTGTAGTTTTACAAATGATTAGGCACAAATGTGGTTCCAAAGCATGTATAATTTAAAACTATAGGTTATAAACACTTTACTGTAGGAAAATTACATGTTATAATAAACATTGAGCTCTGCCATTTTGAGCTGTCAGTCAGACTTTTTGATCCACCCACAAACCAAGGAGCTCATCAAGATCAGTACATCAATTATGAATTAGCCTCTGAGACATTGGCTCTATTGTCTTGAGACCACACTCAGACCCAAGTGACTGTAGACTAGACATGCACAGAATTAGGTGACTTCACTCAAAACAGTGGATTAAATGCCTCATTGATTAAGACAATTATCTCTCATAAACACAATTCTAGAAGCGTAGTTTTGATCAGAAACATGTTTGGATCAGAAGCTATATATTGCAAACTTCAATGTTAGTTTACTGTAGGAAAACACAATATTTTATAACATTAACTTTAAAAAGGTTATTTTTATTACCTATAGTTTTAAATTATACCATATCTGTAAACTCTGCTTTGCCAATGCATTACCAGTTAATATGTTACACTGAATTCAATGTGCAGGTTATGATAAATTATCCATAAGCAACACAATAGCTCCTTATAAATATCATAGTGCAGAGATCTGTCATAGCGGCCTACATTTTCTTGCACTGTCACTGTGATATTTTGAAAGGTCTGCACACTTGGGGGCCTTCTTATGAAGTACTGCAAAAGAGATACTATATTTAGCACAAACTGATGGAAGAAATGTTTGAACATGCATTTATTTGCTATAACAGATCAGTGTACAGCATCTGTATTAAACAAAGATTTTAAAATCGAGATTAGAATTTATCACATCTAGTCATTGCATCAGCTGTTCTAATAAACTAAAGACAATCTGAAATGGTTTCAGGTGTGGGAATCTTACCTTGACTTACATAATAAGACACTGCAGCATGTCATAAGGCATGACAGATTTGAGTTTCTGATTTTGACCACATCATTATGTCCTTGTTTGATGGAACCTTGTCATCGGTTTCTTTGGAAAATGCTTAAACATTTCTACCTCTGACCTCCTTCCCGAAAGCAGAGCTTACCAAAATCTGCTGCTCTCTGCAAAGGATCAGAGAGGAAAAAGATTAATATCAGCTAAATCATTTTATGCAATTGGGCACATTCTAGCAAAGCAATTTTCTTACAATTGACCAAGTAGAAACACGTTGCTGTAGTGTATCAAATAACTAAAAGGCATATTCAAGTGAGCTGGGTTACTAATGAATCTGATAGAGGAGAATTAGAAGTGTATAAAAAAACAATGCATTAAAAAATACCAAAATAAACATTTAAACCGTTACCCTGAAGTTTGCTAAATTTTTTGCATTTGCAAACTGTTTTCTATCAAAGTTGACACCCCCTGAAAATCCCATGGAAAATTAGCATACATAATACATTGTATCTTTTTGGTCTGTGAATTGAGCTGCAGCTTTCACTTAGATATCTGTAATAACCAGAACAATGTCTGTGTCCCTTCATTCTCTGATTGTTTTACCTACATGCCAGGTGAAACCTCCCCCAGCCCCAGTGATTTACCCATCACCTCCCCCACCCCCAGTGAATTGCCCCTGTGATTTCTCCCGGTCCCAATGAATTGCCCCATTACCTCTCCCAGCCCCAGTGAATTGCCCCATTAGCTCCCCCAACCCTGAGATCCCTCTCAGCCCCAGTAAATTGCATGCACTCCCTCACAGAGAGACAGATGCATAGAGACCATGGCTGGCTCTTGCAGGTGATTGCAGTACCATAAATCAAGCATAAATGCTCATTCTCCTAAAAGACAAATTAGAATAGGAAGAACTGAAATGTTTGGTTTCAGTACAATTATAATTTGTCAGAATGTATCAAGGAGAGAGTGTATGTCTAAAGAACAACTGTGTAACTGCTCCAGCATTTTTACTTGAATATCGATTTATGGCCCTTTAAGGACCCAGTGTAATAGTTATCTATTCTGGCTGCATTCAGCATTGCTGATTGGCTGCATGTCTGAGCATGCTCACATGGACTGGGTACACTTTTACAAAATCATACCCTGAGAAGCCCAGCTCAATCCTGAGGGTGTAAACATCACTTTATTTAATTTTTTCATGCAAACATTTTTGCTAGGTGGGTTATGATGCTCCTCTACAGGATGCATCCATAACCCACCTCACTTTAATATGCCTTTAATTGATTCCTCCTCTGTTTATCATTACCACTTCCTTACTTTTCTTTTTCTTTTTTGTCCTTACTTTTCTTTTTGTTCATTTTTATTTGTTCTTTTTGAGTACTACAATATATAATACAATATTTAGAATAAACATTAACTGACTCAGTTTTAACATTTATGTGAAAGAGTATTTGGAATAGGAGGAACATAGTGGGCAAAAGGGTTAGAAGATGCACATTGAGATACTACAATAGTAATCAGGTAGTGTGTCAGTGGTTAATGCAAAACCATGGATACCTGCTATTTTGAAAAAAGGACATACAGAAATGATATTGTTTGCCATGATTGTGAGCCTAGCCTTTTCTAAAGGGAAACAGATTTGGCATTCAATACAGAGGAGCTCTGGAATTTGTTTCCCTGTCAATTTATTTTCTATGAGGTCTTAAATAACTAAACGTGATAATGGGTAAACTGTTTTTAGAAAGCAAAAAATATACATTTTTATTTCTGACTTTTATATGCACTTTTTTTAAGTTCTTGATTCCATTTGCTCTTCTGTGTTGATTTTGCCCCATTCTTTAAAAAAAACTGTAAACTAATAAACTTTCCAACTGTCTTGCTGAAAGCACAGGCACTTGTAGCAGCCATATTTCCACTATGTGGACAGAAACTTCCTGTGCATCTAAAGTCTCCTCCGAGCTCAGGAAGTTGATCAGCAGAAAACATAATGTTAGATTATATTGCACATAATTGCATATAAAATGTGATAAATTATAGAAGTGACAGGCAACCTATTTTACTCTAATGCCTTCAAAGGGGCATGGAAAGTTTCTGGATTTCCCTAGGAATATAATATATCCATGTATCTACTTTTGTGCACTTTTTTTATTAATAAATGTATATAAGCTTTTTTTTTATGCCTCAAATCTTACAAATAGTTCCAAATTGCTTTTCACCTCTGCAGCTCATGAAGACAGTATACTTCTAAGTAAAGGGGTTGTACTGTCTCACAGCAACCAATCAGTAAAAACATTCTATAACTTCCTTCTGGAAAGGGGTCCCTTACATGCTAAATTGAAACACTGCACTTCACACTGTGTATTCAGTAGCCGCATGAGCTACAGAGGGCAGACCCAAACAGGTAGAAATTCTTTGAATTTAGGCAGAAAAAAAATGATGTTTAAGGGTGTAGTTACAGGCAGATCAGAAAGTGCATGATGTCACTACTGTGCTGGGCACCCTATGCACTACTGTGCTGGGTACACCCCCCTCTGTCTGTCGCAAACAGTTCAATTGAGTCCTATGCAAACACACCCCTGCAACCTGATTGGTGGAATGGTGGAAGTCACTAAGGGGGTGTAACAACACTGTGTCTGATCTTATGCTTTAGGATCAGGGTTGTCTCAATTAAGTAAACACACATAAATCCATACATTTTTTTAAAAGCTATATGTTTTTCAAAAATGCACATATTTCAAAAAGTATTTCAACTTGCCTTCATGAGATCTTTCCACTGGTGTCCTTCAAAGTGTGTTAAGTAATTGTTCCTTTAAGCACTTACATAGCACTTCTTAATAAAGTTATAAAAGTAAATAGATACATACGTATAGTATATTCCTAGTTAAATCCAGCAGCCTTTCGTGTCCCTTTAAAAGAACTTCACAGTGCTTGGAACCTGTTTATTTTTCCCTAAACAACATGGTAAAAACAATGTACTAAAGGAATTAATTGGTAATATAGATACAAATAATCAAATGAAGTATTTAGGAATATTATTTGCTAATGATCTGTGTATTATTAAAGAGTAGTAAGTGCTCCCACTCCAGAGAGTAGGCTGAAAACTACATGGGAAGTGCTTGAGGCCACATGCAGCCCACGGGTCATCTGTTGCCTATCACTGAAATAGAGAATGCATTTTTTTTTTAATTTCTAAAACACTCTGTCTGTTTACAAAAAAAATTCTGCAAATTAGTGTATTTTAAATATATGACTACAGTGGTTCTATAAACAGCAATTTTATTCACTTAAATCCCAATATGGATTGTACCAGTCACTCTTGACATATAAAGGTCATGTTCTACTAATCCAATAAATTACTTATCAAACACTTTATTTTTTTCTACATGAAATGTGGAAATGGACCTCGGTTGTATGTTTCATTACATTCTGCCAATCTTAAGCCTATAGTAACAAATGAAACCGCTTTGTGAAATGTTATTTGCTTTTTGTAACTATATTATGCTTTCGTACAAAACAAATAATTGTTAATATTATTATTATCATTTATTTGTAACACGCCAACATATATGTATCGCTATACATGCGTTATGATCAAGGCAAAACAATATTAACACATTACAAAAGATGGAGGGCCCTGTCTTTGAGCTTAGAATGTAGTGTCCATAGATCTTTCCCCAAAGCACCATGCAAGATTGGAAACTCACAGACCTATTAACAAATACATAAATACATAAATAAAGATACCAACTACATTTATGCAATATGCTGTCGCCAGTTTTGCTAAATTTTGTGATCGCAGCACAGCAGTTAGCTGAAGACAGTTGTGTCTGTTTTCTGTGGTGATATTTCATAGTGCAGCCTTAGTGATTGTTATTGAATTGACCCCCTCAAGTGTTCAAACCTCAAAACATAAAAGTGCCAAACAACTGCAACACTGGTGCTTCTTAACTTCCAAAATCATACTCACAAACATTGTCCCTTTACCAGAGGCAACTTTCTATCCACCCTTAAAAGGACTACAATACCATGAAAACATGTTGGGAGTCATTGAGTCTGATTAAGAGCATAATTAAAAGTATATGAAAGTGAGCTGGGTTATTAATGCATCTGATAGAGGAGAATTTTTAGTGTCTGAAAAAAATAGTTTGCATGAAAAAATTCCAAAGTCAACAGTTAAACCGTTAGCCTGAAGTTTGTTGAATTTCTTGCATTTACTATGGCATGTCACATGATTTCAGATACTTTCCTTTCCTTTAGCCAATCAACATGTGCATGTGCTGCATCATGAATATCTTATTAAAAATGAGATATCCAATATGCAAGTCTCAGTTGCTGGGGGTGTTTGCATCACCCCCAGCACATTTTTTTATTTTCTGCAAAAAAGTATTTTTCCCTGCAAACTTTTTACTAGGTGGGTTATGATGCATTCTACAGGATGGATACATAACCGACCACACTTTCATATACCTTTAAGCAGGAAAGAAAGTAACAAAGCTAATTTTAATTATAAATATAAAACGTTGTATGCAAGGGTGTAGGAGCCAGAATAATTCTGGCGGGGGGGATACAGCTAATTTTATACACATTCCATAAAATAGCTTATATATACACATACACACAAACATAGATAAATCTGGGGGGAGGGCATGGTTGTATGCCTTTGAATCCATAATACATAGGCGGAAGTTGTGTATGTGTAGCGGAGATGCAATGTTATGCTCCATATCTCCGCTGGTAAACTGTAAAATATCCAAGAGAAGCACTGTACAGTCTCATAATCTCAATCTCACCATACTGGACGATACACAGGAACGAAACCCAGGAGCTTGCTTCAGCAGACCAGAAAATTAGGAACACCATATAATCCCTTAGAATTAATGCACAGAATGACACTTACACCTTGTCTATGAAAGTTCAGATACCACTGACATACCTTTATTAATTAGCACATTCTATACAATTTTCTGTCACACAGACTAGCCAATCAGTAAGCTCCATGCTTACTTGGAAAACCCTGTACCTCTGATGAGATCCGATCTCATCCTGTTGATTATATTAACACTGTACATACTAGGCTGCTCCTGCTTACTAGGAAACTCTGTAAAAGGATTATCTATTAGACTACGGTCTTGCGTGTTGGCTGATGCAATAGCCTGCAGAATAGCTAATATTTTATGCAGAGCATAAACCAACATACATATAACAGTCTAATGATATTTTAACCATAAGCACTAAGAAATACATAACCATAATAATAAAACAGGGTAACTCTGGCCAGTCAGGCCCAGGCCATAGTCTAAAACAGTCCAGTCAGGCCCCACATGCCACAGTATGTAACGGGGGGTTTACGTTTCTGGAGAAATGTAGTTGCATCTATTGATGCAACTTCCTCCTTCTGTGTCAGCAAGGGGCCGGTGGGTGCTGTTAATTTAAATTGCATACAACTATCTAATGAAGGCTTAGTGATCCCTCTTTCCCCACATCTCCCTCTACTGAAAACCTAAACACACACTCCAGTTCTTGGTCACAGTGAAGTAACAACCAAAATCATTCTTATACTCATAAGTTCAGTTTTTATGTATATGGCTTATACTGTTGCTAATGGTGTTTGATACATACAAGTGTGTTTTTTCTTGAACTACAGTGGTCTACTAAATATGAACTAATCATATACATCCTACATAAGCATTTCAATGTAGACACTTTCACAAAGTTTTAACACAGTAACTATACAAATGGCTTGTTAAACTTGGCTGTGTGCAAGCTAGTTTGTGGAGATAAATAGGAGGGAAAAGGCTTAGTAGTTGAAGAGTCACTTCATACTTTGTATTTAAATGGATCTATCTGTTGCCTTCTCCTAAAAGCTCTCCACTCCTTTGAGATCTGTGACACAATAATATAATTGCTTACTCCCAAACCATCTTTAAAGAACGTACTAGTAACTTGCCCATCAAAAATGACAGTATAATATAGATGTGTCTCTTCCCCCACTCCTTCCACTGTCTTTTTTTATCCCCTCGCCCCGGGTGTCTCCTCTTTCCCCCCACTCCCTCCCCTGTGTCTCTTGAATTTATAATCGTTTATTAGAAGGAACACAAAAATAAAACATTTTGAACAACTGTATTTTGTCAGTTAAGTTACGTAAAGATTCACAATATAACATTTGCCAGTGATTAACTGACTAGACCTAGTTTTTTTACATTTTTAGTTACTAAAGTTTCATGCATCATAGTTAACATTTCTTTAAAAAAAAAAAAAAAAAAGAAACACAATACAAAAAAAAAAAAAAACAAGAGTAAAGAAGAGAATAAAATAAATATTGAATTAGTTAGCTAAACCATTATACTGCTAACCTAGTATAGAATATAGGGCAAAGCTGAGATAGCCACCCCTAAGAGTGCTCAAAACAGACCTCAGTAAGGATACCACAATTCAAATTATATTTACCTTCACAGTACAGCTGAAAGATTTCCAGGCCATCCCCGCTTCAGACTCCTCCCCAGGATCGCTTTACCAAAATGTAGATGTTATATTAGGGGGATGCTAAATGAATATGCTAACCAATGTTCCCAAATTGCCTGAAATTGGGAAATTCTGTCCAGAATACTGTAATATGGGTTAATCTTCCATTGATAAGTAGGTAATTCATCTTTCTAATTACCTCCTGGAAGTTAAGAGACACTTGTCATTGACCCCCTTTCCAGGGCCTGAATTTTGGCCCAGTGAGCTACCATACCAGACTTCCCCATTGGAACGTGGGTAGGAGAATTATATTGCCCCCATGTTTCATGTTTCTTATGGCATATGCCCCTGCCTAATCCTGTATGTAATTTACCATGTAATATTACTGTGTTCAATGTCATGTATGTAATGTGTGTGTATATAGTTACTGCCATGGTTTCTTGATTACAATATATATGCTGTTACTGATATAAGGTGACATAAGGTTCTGGTGATAGTGATGCAATTCCCAGTTATTCCATACCCCTTATCTTAGTCCCGCGGGCATGATCAAAGAGCCGGCCATAAAGTTTTAAACTAGTTTTTATTGTAAATGGAGCAAGGGAATCTTTGGCAGCTAACACCATTAATTAGAATAATTTATTCTGAGGTTGAGATAAACCCATAATATGAACCCCCAGCAGGCCAGATTCCATCAAGGGTGAAACTAGCTTTTGAAAAAGTGTGGAGGCTAATTGGGCTAATTGCCCCCATATTTTCTGGGTGGATGGGCATGTCCACCAGGTGTGAATGTGATCTCCAAAGTGTTGGCATCCCCTAAAACATTTATTGCTTTCTAGAGGCTTGAATTTCTGTAGTTTGTCAGGTGTGCCGTAAACTCTATATAAGACTTTGATAGATATCTCTAATAGAGCCGAATTGAGAGAGCCTCTTGAAAGATTGGAACAGGATTCCGTCCATTTGTCCCAGTCCCATTCTACCCTAAGGTCCCTTTCCCATTGTACTAAGAATTTGGGTTTCTGGCCACTGGTAGAGTTGAGAATGGTGTCGTACAGTGAGCCCAGGAAACCTTTGGTAAGAGGTAGATTTTTGCAAATAACAGACATCCAGGAGGCCTGGGAGGTCCAAATTCTATCAAAGTCTTACTGACCTAGCTCCTAATTTTCAAGTAATTATAGGGTTCTGTAACGGGCAAATCATGGGTTGTGCAGAATTGGTCATAGGTCAGCATGTTATTATTATAAAAAGAGTTCCCTATCTGGTCAAGCTGTCTGGAGGTCCACCAGAATTTACAGATATCGTTAGAGTCCACTAAGATTTGTGGAAAGATGTAGCTGACATGAGTAGAGACAAATCCGGACTAAGTCGATGCCTGGAGTTGGCCCACCCCAAGAGTGAAGAGTTAGATAAATTAATTAGTAATTATAGAGTTCCGTAACAACAGTTCCTTATTCGGTCCAGGTTTCTGGAGGCCCACCAGAATTTAGAGATGTCATTTGATTCCACTAAGATTTGTGGGAAAGCCATAACTGACATGAGTGGGGACAAACCCAAACTAAGTCGATGCCAGGGGTTGGCCCACCCCCAGGAGCGAAGAGTTAGAGAAATCATGGGGTTTTGATAAAGTCTCAAGTTTGGACACGCAAGTCCAGCACAGTTTTTATGCCTGAACATCACCTGCTTGGAGATACGAGGGAATTTATTTCCCCATATAAACCTAAATATGCTGTTCTGAAACTTATCTAAGTCTGTAACTGCGATTGAGATGGGAATAGTCCTGAAGAGATACAGAATCTTAGGTAGGATGCTCATTTTAGTAGCCACTATACGGCCCGTCTAAGAAATGTTAAAGTTTGCCCACTTCTGCATATCTTCAGTCAAAGATTTGTATTTGGAGGGGAAGTTTGCCTTGTATAGGTCGGCCATTTTAGATGTAAGTTTGACACCTATGTATTTTATAAACTGTGCGGGCCAAACAAAGTTATATTCTCAATTTGTGAAATACCCAGCCCCAAAGCTTCAGTTTTCTCTACATTTAGTTTAAGGCCTGATATTCTGCTAAATTCCTTTATGTTTGATATGAGTGCTGGTATAGAGCAAAGGGTTTTGGTCAGGGTGCATAATATGTCATCCACAAAGAAAGAGCATTTACAATTCTGGTGGCCTACTTGAATCCCTTGAATGTCGGAATTAGATCTAATTGCTTGTGCAAGTGCAAATAACAAAAGTGAAAGTGGGCACCCTTGTCTAGTCCCTCTTTGAATTTGGATGCTAGCTTTGTGCACTCCTGGTAGTTTTAGATTCGCTGTTAGGGAGTCGTAGTATCTCCTAAGCAGGTTGATAAAGCGTCCCCTGAATCCAAACTTGTCTAGCATTTTATACAAATACGGCCACTCTACCATATTGAATGCCTTCTCAATGTCTAGAGCTAGAAGGCACAATGGAGTGTCAGATTTGTGTGCTAGATACTGCGTATTTAAGTCCCTCCTGACATTGTCCCAGCCTCTCTGAAGGGAATAAACCCTGTCTGGTCCTTGTGAATTATGTCTGGTAAGAATTTAGAGATGCAATTGGCCATAATTTTGGCCAAAATCTTAACATCCCCATTAATCAATGGGATGGGGCGGTAGATTTTTACCTCTAGATTATCCCTGCCCTCTTTTGGAAAAAGACTAGATCAGCCTGATTTAGTTTGGGAGGCATGGATTCCCTGTTTAATATTGCATTGAATAAGAATGTTAAATAGGGGATAAGAAGGGGTTCAAATCCCCTGTGACTCTTCCCTCCCCCTCTCCCTCCCATGTCACTTCCCCCATCTCCCTCCCGAGTCTCTTCCCCAATCCCCTCCCCTGTGTTTCTTCCCCCATCTCCCTCCTCTGTATCTCTTCTCCCTCTCCCTCCCCTGTGTCCCCCCTCCCCTGTGTCTCTCCCCCCTCTCCCTCCCTTGTGTCTCTTCTCATCCTTTCCCTCCGGTGTCTCTTCCCCCATCGCCCTCCCCTGTGTCTCTTTACCCCCTTCCCTCCCCTGTGTCTCTTTCTCCCCTCTCTCTCCCATGTCTCTCCCCCCTCTTCCTCTCCTATGTCTCTTCCCCCTCTCCTGTCTCTCTCCCCTGTCTCTCTCTCCCTCCATCTCTCCCCCATGTCTCTCACCCTCCATGCCTCTCTCCCCATGTCTCTCTCCCCCAACCCCTACACCTCTCTCCACTAATAAATAAAAAAACACAATTCTCATGAGCTCTCAGGAAGAGATGCAACAGACAAGATGACATATTCTATTCATAAACAGTATTCAAAATGTTTAATTTTCTCTAAAACGTTTGTTCATAACTTACTTACAGCCTTATGAAATTGCGATTCGGCCAATTGAATAAGGCTGTTTAAGCAAATAGCATATTTTTTTTACAGAAGTTAGGGAAGACCTTGCTTTTGGATAAAATTTCACTAACTAAAAACTTCTGTAAAAAAATATGCTCTCTGCTTAAATAGATCCCTATTCAATTGGCCGAATCGCAATTTAATAAGGCTGATAGTTTCTAATGTCGTTGTTAGTTGCATACTTCACAAATAAGTGCCAATATCACTTGAGCACTATTTTCCATTATCTCCTCCATCATCTCCTCTAAATTATAAACAATCATACACAAACCTCAACTCCTTTCGTCCCTGTATATTTGAACAGTGTTGTGTTAGTCTACTGTACTTTATCCTATAAGGCTGTGAAAATTTGAAAAATTAAAGCTAAAAATAATTATCATAACAGTGTTAACATTCTACCACAACATAAGAAAGTCTATAAGAAAAATATCAAATGCAGAAACAAAATCATAATTGTACAAAGCTTATTGATCATAAGAACAAAAGGCAATCTTAAAAACAGGACAATTTTTTTAGTATTTATCATATTTCTAGAAGGTAGTTTGAAGATACAAACATAATGAATAAATTCCAGCAGCTATTAAAAAAAAGAACATTAAAAATTAAATCACTACTGTAGTTCAAGAAAAATGTTTTTTGCAGTATGTATCAAATTAACAGCATTAGCAGCTGTATAAGCCATGAACATTAAAAATTCAGAATTTTCAAAAAATGTTTTAAAAAGAATTCTGTTTATGAGTGAAGCAATCAATTTTGTGTTTGTTACATCACTTCCTGAAAGCTGGATCTCGAGAGTGTGGTTGTTGGGGTAAAATACAAATATCCATACCCTCTTAGTATAAGCATACATATATATACTTTTGAACCTTGTTATTACCTTTATAACACTTTTTATATTGCTAGATGTAAGCTCTGAAACAGTTAAGTATGCATTTTCCTAAATCAGCAGTTTACTGGAAGACAATTGAAGTCAAAACAAAATATTCTCTAAGTGAAGGTTGAGGTAGGATGTTTGCAGCACATGAAGGTGCGCAATGATGTAAGCATACAGCATGCATGCTTTTGGTGCATGCTCTTGTACGTGTTCGCCTTTTAATTGGCTTACAAATATAAATAATCTTCTTTTGGCCTAAAAGAAAGTGTGATGGAACATACTATTTTCTGTATGTGGAACTAATATAAAAGTTTATAATTTGTATATATTTGCTGTCAGCGGAAGACATTGTGAATGCTATTCTGTTGCTGATCCACGCACATGTCCAAATAAAGTCAAGAAAATCAGAAGCCTCTGTGTTTTGGTATCATGACTGGGTTTTGGAGCAGAATGTCGGTTTGTGGATGGTTTTCTTCTACATGGTGTTGTATCTATCAGTGGAAGAACAAGGAGAGCACATAATGCTTTGATAATTAGATAAATAAAAACGACACCACAGCCACACACCCTAACAGGTCTGGAAGCATACACCTTGCATCATTCAATGCATCACTGCTCTCGGGATATCATGCACCCCCATAGAGTTCAACTGAGGCATCACAATTTATTTATTTTTGAAATCAAATAAGTTGTAATTACTTTTTCCCAGCTTAATTATGCCCTTAGACTCAAATCGTTCAAACAAATGTAACTATTATCCTTGTACAGTTGCCCTTTAAAAGCCATTCATGGTCAAGATGGTAATTTCAAAAAATATTTAATAAAAAAATAAAAATACAGAGATATAATTAAGGAAATAATCTTTTTAGATGTAATATAATTGAAACTGTGTAAAAATATACATA
This sequence comes from Discoglossus pictus, assembly GCA_027410445.1. Lineage (NCBI taxonomy): Eukaryota > Metazoa > Chordata > Amphibia > Anura > Alytidae > Discoglossus > Discoglossus pictus. The sequence goes on from CM050164.1 coordinate 178,879,091, forward strand.
AATTATCTCACAGTATCTACTTGTATGGCATTCTATCACTGTTTATATAATTTCTGTCTCATCATTTCTCCAGCAGGATAAAGCATAATGCACAGGTTATATGCATATTATTAATACAACAAAAATATTTGAGTTTACATAATACACAGGAAAATAGCTTAGGGTAGCTATTTTCATCTATCAGGTTGGGTGACATTAGGTGCAAATGTGATTATTTATCTTTATACTGTGTTCTATGACAAACAGATGAAAAGTTTGCTGATACAGAACTAAACTCTAGCTTATCTAATTCAATGCTCATATATTACATCCATATGCCAACTATATTAAGAACTGTGATGATTGTATTGTTCTGCTATCGGAGAAATATACCGAAGGCTGCATGATTAAACAAGTAACTTAAAGGGAAAGTCATCAATCTAATGTGTAAACACAATAGACCAATAGAGTGCATGAAAACAACGTGCAATTAAATGTTAATTGATTTAAAATATTAAACAGCTCATGTTTTCAGGTTTTATAGAATTTTAATCTCACATTTCATCTGCAGCAACACATCTTGGCCATGTTAAGAGGGAAGGGAAGGCGTCTTGAATAATGTCATAGAGACTTCACCCTGCAGGTGTTTATGGGATATTGAAGTGTAGCTGAAAGGGTTAAAGGACCATTGTAATGTCCTAACAATAGGAGGTTAGAGTTTTAATTAGACATTGATGATTAAAGGGAACATTTATCCCAAATTACACTATTTTGTATTTCTGGGTATATTCATGGCAGTATTAGCTTTTGGGTATATCCCTCCTCCAGCGCCAGGACAGGAATAAGATTAGGCATTCCTTTATATAAGTCACCTCCTACTCTGTAGGGCAGTCTTATATTCTAACTCTTGAATAGGACAAAACACAATGCTTCCATTAATATATTTAGGAAATGAAAATGACTGTAATTTGGGATAAAAGTTACATTTTCCTGGATATTCGTGGCAGCATTGACTTTTGGATAATACCTTAGCTTATATAAGGAGGGAAAAGTTAATAAAAGCCATAGAAGAATTATATAACACAGAATTGTTTTAATAATATAATTCTTTGGCTAATACTTCCGACTGACATGGCATCAAAAAGATATTAAAAGGGTCAATTTAGAAACTTATTTCAGGTAGATGTACTGAGATAATAAACACAACTTTCCAAATGTGCTAGTAGAGTGCTCTTTTAAAATCTGAGGTAGTGACTCTAGAAAAATGTGCTTAAAAGTGGATATGATTACCTTACCACAGTAAAGGCAACCAGTCTGTAGAAATCTGTGACAGCAAAGTCAATAGATAATAAAAAGAAGGGTTGGATGTATTTTTAAGAAAATAGGCATTCAGGATTATATAGGAAGGGGGGGGGGGGGGTATTGAGCCAGGCGGTAATCTGATTGCCAGAATTTTTGAGTCTCTGAGGGATTATTTTCGCTTTATGAAACAAGTGGCCATGTTTCAATTTTTTTTTTTTTTTTTTTTTGCTTTTATCTGTATTAATTAACTAATTACAAGGATCAGAGGAGATCTAAAAAAGATGGACTTGATGGACTAAAACTAAAAGTTTGTTTTTTCAGCCTTAATTACTATGATACCACTTTGGGCCGGAAGCCATAAAAAGGTGTACGTTAAAGTTTTCAAACTTCAGGCAAGGTATTTGGAAATACATATTCTAATGCTGTGAGTTCAGATACTCTCTTTCCCAAAGTAATGGAAGTAAGACATTTCTTCTAAAGGTTCAAATTAAGGCTTTTAAGAACATGGATAGATTCCAAGAGGAGGACAAATTTTCATAGCTGCTTTATTAAAAAAATAACATTTCATCAGAAGCCCACTGCATGAAGGTGAGTGCTAAAACACCTTCAGGGTATTATAATGTAGGCCCAGATGCATTCTCTCTAAGAAAAAAAGGCCAAAACCTGTCCAAGAGTAGGTTAACACCAGAAGTATAGCTTTCCTAGCCTTAAAGATGATATCAAGAACTGCTAAAGATTGTAATTTCTGTTGCTTCCGAATTGAGATCTTGATGAATTTATTATTTTATTATTTATTATTAACTTTTATTTGTAGCGCGCCAACATATTCCGTAGCACAATACAGGGGTTAAAAAACAAGGAAAAATACAGCATTAACAACCTACCAAAAATGGAGGACCCTGTTTTGAGCTTAGAATCTTTGCAGAAAGTGCTTTTTCCCAAAGCATCCTAGAACACTAAAAACTCGCCACTTACAATCTAAAGGGAATGGAAGGGACAGAAATCAGGGAAAGATTAAACAGATAAGGAATACAAAGTGTCAGAAGAGAAGTGAAAGTTAGAAAGGTTTTACATTTAGAGGGAGAGAGAAGGAACAGAGGTGAGGGCTCTAGCATTTAATATGTTGTCTGCCCCTAGTGGTGAGATAATATATGCAAGTAGGAAAGCCAGGTGATTCCCATTTCACTATAAATTTAATCAGAAATGAGGTGGGAGGGTGAGGGGCAGGGAGGAAGGGCAGGACTCCCAGAATTCAGAGTAACCAGTGAGGCCTACTGAAACCAGGATGCAGGTAAAATTTGGGGCTAAAAAGAAAAAAAACAATAAAAATACGGTATGAGGGACGAATAGAACAGGGAGGGAGAGAGAGAAAGAGAGAGAGAGGGAGAGAGGGATAGAGGGAGAGAGAGAGAGCAGTTAGCAGAAAGTAAATGCAAAGACATGTGGGAAGGAGGAGATCTAGACAAATTATACAGGCCATAAAAGGGGGAAGGGGGAGGAAAGCCAGGCAAGATAAAGTAAACATTTGTAAGAGTTTGAATTAATGTTAGAAATAATTATATGTCATCAAATATAATAACAAACATATAGTAGAAATATTAATAAAAGATATTGGCTCCTGGGAAGATGCAGCTTTCAAGGTCTTCTCCATACCTGATGGTGTGTATGAAACTCCCAGAATTCAGAGTAACCAGTGAGGCCTACTGAAACCAGGATGCAGGTAAAATTTGGGGCTGATGGTGTGTATGAAACTCCCAGAATTCAGAGTAACCAGTGAGGTGGATTAAAAGATAGAACCTTGCTCCTTCTGGGAAGAATGATCAGATGTTGACAGGACGTTTAAAAAAAGGGAGAGCCAAGGCCTTCTGTGCCAATTCAGAACAATTAGAATACTCACTGCTTTGCTGTAATGATTGTATTAATTACCTTTTGAACAATGGAAAAAAAGATGGAAGATATAGCAAAATGCAGAACACCGAAGCACAACACTGAGAGTTCTTAAACCTTTATTGTTTTGTGTTTAAACACTATTCATGGAATTATAGTGGAGAGGCTTAAGAAGTTGGCCTCCAATTTTCTCTTCCACGTAAATAAACCCCAAAGACCCCTAAGGCCTTTTCTTTTTTTTTTTTTTAGCTCATAATCATAATTTCATATAGGTCTAATAAACGTCTTCTGTTTTTGTGCCGGCCATACTGAAATACATCAACAACTGATACAAAATACAAATTCTTGCATGGATTGAAAAATAGTTCTTAATTCAGGTTTGATGATATTGTGGAAAATTAACCATCCCAAATAAGTTTTGGGTGCTTGTCAAACTTACATAGACCTCAGCCTTGAAGAGGGGAATCTATTGTAACTTTTACTCGAGATATGTCCACCAGTAAAGTTTGTTCCATTACAATCCTTGGGCTTTTGACAGAAGCGACTCAGAAACAAAATGTTGAATGGGCCTGCAAATGTCAATACACCAATCTCTCCCAGAATCATTATCTTGATTTCTGGAAAACAAACTTCTGGAATGTAGTTTAAAATATTGTTCCTAAGAGAATGACATTTTGTAATGGAATGAGTTAGGTTTTCTTTAAATGTATTATCCAGCCATAGGATTTCAGTAATGCTAGAACCCTTTCTTTATGAGATGTGAGAATGAGCTTTCTCTAATTGAGAAGGTTTGTCATCTAGCTAATGGAATAGAGAAATCACCTCCTTCCTGAGTTCTTAAACCAAAGTTACCAGGATTTTGGTGACGGTACTTAGAGCTTTTGCTAGCTGGAAGGGCAGACAGCTGAACTGCCAATGCTTAATGTCCACACAAAATCTCAAGAATTTCCTGTGGTGCTTTTTGAGGGGGAATTTGGTGGCAGGCATCTTATGTATTTTAAGACCCCACAAGTTACAGGAAGAAAAATAAGAAATTATTGTAGAAAGTGAAGAGAAAGACATGTAGGTGCTTCTTTAGAAGCTTCAGTTCTATAATTGAAAGGTAAGAATCAGCAGTCTTTTCTATCACTGCTGGGAACAGCGCATTGTCCTGGGACGAAACCTTTATCACCTTCCTTTAGTGGATCTCTCTTTCTAGGTGCGGATATCCAGGAGACAAAAGACACAGGCACACACAAGGTTGTTGTATCAATTGTCTCGTTTATTGGTTTACAACAGCAACATTATATAGGGCAATGCCTGCCCATTCATTTGCATTATTATTAGATGTACCCACCAAACTACGAAGGTAGTGACGCAGAGTCACAATCACAGGACATGTCTGGTTTTAGATAAAAACATATATTTTCCATAGACACATAAATCTTGTGACATTTATGCAGAAGTTAAAAGGTTAGTAAATGGAACCATTAGTTCCTGGTGCAAACAACAGATAAGGAAGTAGCCTGAAGCCAACATTATTTAGGGAACTGCTGTTAATTAATTTATGGTCGCGTAGTTAGTAAGGTGAAGGTCAAGCAGCAAATTAACTCTTTCAATCGTACCTTGTTGGTCCAACTATAATAGCTCTATCTATATGGTTGTATATAGTTGTAACCTAACCTAACACCACTAAAAGATTCATCTGTAATTTAGAGATCAGATCACTGCCCAAGAGATACTGGGCATTGCGGTGCAATCAGAAATCTGTGAATAAAACATTCTCTGTAATCGCATTCTTTTGGCACCAGCATTATAGGCAATGGGGGAGTGACATGGCATGGAACGGTGACCCCTCCGGTGTCAAAAGTTTCCCCTTTGTAAAACCATTCAGACAAAGATGAACCGGTTGCTCCAGTATCGAAAAGAAAATCATATAATTGCCCATTCACTGAAATAGGTAGTAGTGGATACTCATTCCATCGGTTTGACAATTTGGAAAGATAACAGGCGATAGGGTCTATCCTCTGGCATCCCTATGGGCGATGGACACCAGGGGGGGTCTGATTGTTAGTATGGTTTCCGCCCCACGTAATTGGGAACTGCACTGACTGATTTGGGTTGTCCTGTGTCTCCTGGACACGCCGTGGAGCTCTGCACTCCCTCTTACCACAATTAAAACATGAACCCTGTTGATTAGCTCTTCCTCCAGAGCTATGTCTGATGCCCTAAGGGTTTCTCTGATCTCTGTAATTATCATCGTATGAGTTATGATAGCGATTTCTATCGCCCGTATGGGGATTTCTTTGCCGTCCCCTAGTATTAGAATACATACTAGTAGAGGAGGCTGAGGCTTTCTTTTTCTGGGGAGCTAGGAAAACTTCACCAGCGTCTTTTACTTTTACTGTCTCTATCCATTTTTGTGCACTTTTCTTATGCCAATCATCAATACATTGCCTTATAGTCTGTGACACATCCGGGCGCAGGTTGGCCATGGCATGTTGCACAAATAATGCACCCATGTTCAAGGTCAGTCAACATTCTTCCAACCAACATCTCTTAAACCTGACCAAAAATTCTGACACTTCTTCTGCTTCTTTGTGCTTACATACTAAGGGCCTCATTTTATTAAAGCCGTAGGAGATGTGTGGCCGCAAGGACCAGCCACAGGCTACGTGCCTATTCTATTACCTTGTGGCCGAGGGCTCCGGCAGGCTTGCGGCCAGCGCCCTATTATCACTTGCAGCCGCACGCTCAGCAGGAAAGCCTTTGATCTTACACGGCCGCAAGAGTTTCGGCCGCAATAAAGCCACGGTTGCTATTCAAATGCTACGTAAACCCTCTCGTCAAGGTCGTAATTAGCTAAAAACGTGCTGCAGCTTACATTCACCAAAAAGGTCCAGCGAGCACCAATTAAGCACATAATAAAGCCATCCTGCACTTTAATGAGACGTGATTAATGAGAAAAGTGATTGGAGGTGTTAGCATTCATAGCACAACATTCCCCTACACTCAAATCTGAAAATCATTTTTAGTTTAATTCATGTAAAATGTCCGTGTACAAAGTCCCACGGGCTTGGAGCACATCAGACCCGCAAAGGCTGCGGGATTAGCCTCCGTCAAGTTCGTAAATGGGTAAAATAGACCCGCGGGTCGAAAAGGGCTTACTTACAAGCCGTAGCATAGAAAAGCCATCCTGTACTTTTATTAAAAGTGAAAGTGATGTTTGGTCTTAGAATTAATAGCTCAACATTCCCCTACTCTCAAATCTGCAAATAAAGAAATGTAACTTCCTGTTCAATCTTTGTGTTCTATCTATCATGCAATCCCGCATGGGTTTGAATAACGAGCTACGGGCTTGAAGGACATTCACCCTCCAAGGCCGCACAGGCTTGAATAACGAGCTACGGGCTTGATCATTGAAGTCCGTGGGACTTGGACGGATTTTAAAATCAAAGTACAATTTGGCGATGTGCAAGCTTGAGAATGTTTTGCTATTAATCCTCATGCTCCCCATTATTTACAGTGCTTTGCAGTGCTGGATTGAATATATATTGGCTTCTACAATGCTTTGAGTTTGCGGCCTTCAACCTCCAAACCCGTACGGGTTTTAACAAGGACGAGCCCGCGGCACTTTGGGACGGAAAATAAACCGTAAATGAAATATCGGATTTAGGCAATGTGCAAGCTTGAGAGGGTGTTGCTATTAATCCTCATGTCCCCCATTATGATGCCTAGCATTTACAGAGCTTTACAGTGCTATCTTGAATTTATATTTGCATTTACAGTTTTCTGACTTTGCGGCCGGAAAACAAGATTTACGGGCGCGGGAGAAACGCTTGCGGCAGTTTGCATGATGTGCGGCCGGCCGTAAGGGGGATATCCTTGCGGCGCCGTCCATTTGAATAGCAGGGTAGCAGTAGCTCTACACGCGGCCGTAAGATGGCCGCAAGGAATCGCAGCTTTGCGGCCATTTTACGGCCGTTAATAGAATGAGGCCCTAAGGCAGGAGATACATCCTGCATCTGCCCATGCATGGCAGTCAACATATCCAGTACACATTTCCACATCTCATCAACACTTTTTGGATTACTCCATGGGTTATCATCAGTCTCAGGGGGGTTATCATAATTTCCATCTAAGTATTTAACATTCTTCCAGTCTGTCTCTAAACCTTTAGCGCATCTGTCTAGTAAAAATGTATAATCTGTCCCATTCAGGCAGAGCCCTTTAGTGCAGCGTTTGAGATAAGCTACAGCAGCTGCGGGGTTCTCTAAAAAAAATTGGGCATCTTTCAGCCAAAGCATTATACAATAGTACATCAGGGGGTTTATTAATTACCATAAATGGCATTGCAAAATGTCCTGTAGTATCTACAAAACAATCCAAATACAGGGCTCCCTTGTTTTGTTGCACAGTCCACCCTTTCTGATCAATTACCCCCCCCCCCCCCTTACATGATTTACCATCTACACTGTGGTCCAACTCTCCCACTGATCCAGGCTTCATTTCTTGCACACCATACTGTATGTGGCTAAGCTCTGCCCAGATGCTTCTCCTATGTATGTTAAACAATACCCACTATCTAAGGACAAGGAGGAAGGTGTATTGCCCATTATCGAGGATCTGTTACAGGGGCTAAAGGGGTTATTATTCCCACTACCTCCCCTTACAACACTCCTATTAACCCTGTCCCAAAACCAGGTCGGCAGACCTTGCGTCTTACACAGGACCTTAGGGCCATTAATGAATTGGTAGAGCCCCTTGCTTCTATACCCTTCTTAATACATGCTAATAGTATTTGCCTTTGCAGCTGCTGCTTGGCAATGAGCACTAATACCTAGGTGGTTATCCACAAGTACTCCCAAATCCCTTTCAAAATCTGATACCCCTAGATTTGCTCCATTAAGGTTATAAATTGCATGGCTATTTTTCCTTCCCAGATGCATAACTTTACATTTATTCGTATTAATTCTCATCTGACATTTAGTCGCCCATTTCTCTAATTTATGCAAATCCCTTTGGAGGGAAAGTACATCATTATCTGATTCGAATAACTTGCTCAACTTGGTGTCATCAGAAAAAAATGGAGGCAATACTTTCCAATCCTACTTCTAGGTCATTAATAAATATGTTAAAAGGAGTGGACCTAATACTTAACCCTGAGGAACCCCACTTACCACATTAGTCCAATCTGAGTATGTTCCATTTACAACACTTTGCTTTCTCTCTTTTAGACAGTGCTCAATCCATGAGTAGATATTTACTGCAATTCCTGTATCCCTTAGTTTGCTCAATAGTCTCCCATGTGGCACTGTATCAAAAGCCTTAGGTTTGTTTAACATGCCCTATCCTTCATAAATCCGTGTTGTCTCCAACATATATATATATATATATATATATATATCCTCTACCTCCCTCCTCAACCCACCTCCTCAACCTCCCTCCTCAACCCCCCATCCTCATCCTCAACCCCCCCATCCTCAACCCCCTACTCAACCCCCTCCTCAACCTCAACCCCCTCCTCATCCTCAACCCCCTCCTCATCCTCAACCCCCTCCTCAACCTCCCTCCTCAACCTCAACCCCCCTCCTCATCCTCCCTCCTTATCCTCAACCTCCCTCCTCATCCTCAACCTCAACCTCCCTCCTCAACCTCCCTCCTCATCCTCCCTCCTCATCCTCCTTCCTCATCCTCCCTCCTCAACCTCCCTCCTCAACCTCAACCCCCCCATCCTCAGCCCCCTCCTCAACCTCCCTCCTCAACCTCAACCACCCTCCTCAACCACCCTCCTCAACCTCAACCCCCCTCCTCAACCTCCCTCCTCAACCTCAACCCCCCTCTTTATTCTAAACCCCCTCCTCATTCTACCCCTCTAAATACCTCCCCCTCGCCCTTTCCCCTCACTTACCTGCATCTGAAGCTTCTGCTCCAGCCTCCGCTCCTTCCGGCGTCTTGACGTGGCGAGCATGTGACGTCACGTCATTAGCATATACAGGTGCCGGCACCCGGTATATGCTAATGACGTGACGTCACATGCGCGCCACGTCAAGACGCCGGAAGGAGCGGAGGCTGGAGCAGAAGCTTCAGATGCAGGTAAGTGAGGGGAAAGGGCGAGGGGGAGGTATTTAGAGGGGTAGAATGAGGAGGGGGGTTTAGAATGAGGGGGGGTGAGGATGAGGAGGGGGTGGGAAAGAGACATGGGGGGGTTAGAGAGACACGGGAGGTAGAGAGACACGGGGGGGTTAGAGAGACACTCGAGTATATACGGTATATATATATATATATATATATATATAGCGGCAAAATGTTTTTAAATTATAAAAACAAACTTTACTTTTTTAACGTTTATATCTAATTATTGTTTACTGGGAGACTCATTTTGTTTTTGACCTGATTATGCTTCCTACTTTCTCAGGAGGGTGTGTCCTGATAAACATATGAGCGTTTCCATTAGTCCTGTAAAAACACTGGCAGGCATGGCTGCTACATTCTCACTGTCTGAAAGTCTCTTCCCACCTCATGAAGTTGATCAGCAGACAGCAAAAAATGGTAGATTCCAACAGCAGCATAATTACAAATAATAGTCTGTATTGATTAGTTCACATACTTAATTAATTATTTCAAGTGTAGTTATTCAAAAGAACATATTTAAAATATAGGACTACAATAGACTGTTGAAGGTATATCTAAGTGTTCCTGTTCTTCCCTTTTTCTAATCTAACACATGCTGCTTATATCAGACACATTACATGGAGTCATTCTATACACATACAGATTTATTTTATTTAAAAATAGAACTTGTTTTCCCCACCCCCAGAGCTGCTTACATAGAGAAAGTAAACCTCTCAACAGAAACACTGCAGTTGGGTACAGATTTAACCCTTTACTAACCTTGATTCCTATCCCATGATTCCTTCCTGAACAAACTGCCATCACAGATTGTTACAATGTATTAAAATGTATTAGCTGCCTGTGATTTACCAAAATAAATTATGACTTTTAGGCTAATTTTAGCTTGGGAGATATCCAGAGGTGTTAACTCAAAAAAGCAACTGCTTGCAAACTCAAGAGATTTAGCAAACATCAGGCTGAGTTTGTTAATGTTTATTTTGGTATTTTTCATGCAAAAAAAGGTTTGCATACACTACTGATTCTCCTCTATCAGATGCATTCATAATCCAGGAAACTTAAATATGCCTTTTACAGGGCTTTTTATTTCCACTCAAAGTCCATCTTTTGATTAGGAGACAGAGGAGCTAGTAATACAATAGTGTAGACCCTTTAAGAAAAGAGGGTTTTTGATTATAGCACTTGCTGTAACATGCACTATATCTGGAGGCAAAAACAAAAAAATGATATAGGCACACTTTGAATTTATAAAATACAGGAGATCCCCGGGGTACAGACAACCCAACAGAATTTCTCACTTCACACTTAAGAATGGGCTCCCAAGCAGTCGTGTAGGAGACAAAAATATTAGGGGTGGTTGGGGGGGGGGGGGGCATAAAGCTTAAAGAGGTAAAATCTGTTGCAAGTTAAGTATATATTCTACATGTCAAGGGACGTTTCATTATCAAATGTTTCCATGTTTTAAAATAGAGCTTTTGAATGGTAAGGCAAATAGCTTGAGAGTGCACACAACGGTCTTGTGACTTATCGGATATGGCCGCCAACCTGTGGGATTTTCAAAATAGTCTAACATTTACTGAGGAAACACCAGTGATATTGAAAAAAACTGAAATTCACTTTGATGTTATATTAAGGGGGGGTGGGGGCATAGAATGAAGGCAAGCAAAAGATAGATTGAAAGATATATAGATAAGAGAGAGAGAGAGAGAGAGAGGGATGGTGGGAGCATGGTCTGTTCCAGGGTCCGAGGGCTAGGTGGAGGTAAAATGTTGAGTCTTTGTAATCTTATAAGCAAGCAGGAAAGAACAATTCAGCATAGGAACCTGGAACAATAGAACTATAAACCATGGAAAACTGGATGTGGTCAAACATGAGATGACAAGATGAGTCCCTTGGACTGCAAGAAGATCAAATCAATCAATACTACAGGAAATAAAGCCAAACTGGTCATTAGAAGGTTTGAACATAAGGTTAAAGTCAAATATTTTGACCATATCATGACAGGATTCCATGGAGAAGACTCTGATAGTGGGAAAGATTGAAGCCTCACGAAGAAGTGGAGATGGATATTTGAGGTTATTGAAGCAATAAACATGAACCTGAGGAAGCTCATAGGAGCAGTGGCCGACAAATGGGTTTAGCGCACTGTGCCCATAAGATTACAGAGAGACGGACATGACTGAACAACAGCAAAACCAATGACTACAATATTAAGTTACAATTCATTTACTGTTTTTGAATACATTTTTCACCACACTACAAGGGCTAAAAGCTCATGTAGGTAAATTGTAATAAAATCTGAAAGCCAGACATAAAGTTCTTTCACTAACAAAGACTAAACAGATTGTAGTGTCCTAGAGGATTGAGATAAAACCATATATAAAGCACATATCAAGCGCTTGACAATGCAAGAGAAACTAAATAAAACTAAAACGGAAATAAAAACCTCTCAACCTCATATCATATTGCATCTCCTTAAACTGGCCACAAGCCCTGTATATAACTAAAATCAAATAAAATCAGAAGTTAATTGTTATACTACACTGTACTAAAACTGTTGTGTGGTGTGTTGGTAGTGTGTGTATACTCATGTAGACCTCCTTGTAGATCTCCCCCAAAGTATAGCCTCTCCTCATACATACATATGTACATAGAGACAGACTAGGACACAGGGAGATTTATTTGTAACAGACAGACACTGACAGAGGGTGAGAGTGTCCTAAAAAGAAAGTGACACAGACGGGACTTTCCTGAGCTCTGCTGCTCCTAGAGGCTATTTCTTGAGCTCTTCCTCCATCACAAATGTCTGAAAAACATATAGGCTGGGGTGGTGACATGTCACAAGCTTAATGGGATTTATCCTGTTATGTGCACACACATCTGGAAGCCTCCTGGTGCCGGGCACACTTGCGTCCCACGTCCTGATGAACTCCCTAAGCCCCTAACCCCCTACACCCCTTGCTGGCCCTAACCCTAAACCTAACCCCCTAATCCTAACCCTAAGTCCCTACACCCCTTGCCGGCCCTAACCCTAAGCCCCTACACCCCTTGCCGGCCCTAACCCTAACCCCCTATACCACTTACCGGCCCTAAACCTAACTCCCTAACCCTAAGCCCCTTCACCCCTTGTCGGCCCTAACCCTAACCTCCTAACCCTCTTAGCCTAACCCCCCAAAAGTAAGTTCCTAACCCTAACCCTCTAAACCTAACCCGAAAACCCCTAACCACCTAACCACTCACCGGCCACTTAGAGACAGCTACATCAGGACGTCTACATCTGGATGTCGGCAATGGGATTCCCGTGTGTGCACATAACAGGATAGGTCCGCTAAGTGTGTGGAGCAGGGTAGTCAGCAACAACAACACCAGAGTATTGAGAAAACTGAGACTTTGCAGCAGCTCCCTCTATCAGCAGCACAGAGCCGGGAGTTGTTTTTTGTTTTTTTTGTTTTTAAACTGTATTCGGACTGTCAGCATTACACTAATGGGTTCAGGGAGAAAAAATGAAGGTACTAGGCAAACAAAAATGTGTGTGTGGGTGCGCGGAGGGATTTGTCCCCACTGCCCACCCCCCCAGTCCATACGCCCATGCTCCCAAGGCTATTTTTATTATGTTTTTTTTTTTATGTTCTGTTTGTTAAAAGAAGGAGCACAAAAGTTTCTGTAACTTCTTGTAACAGTGCGAGGATATTATTATTAGTACAGTATTACACTGCATTATTATTAGCCCATATGTGCAATGACATATATAGTTGTTGTAGTGCGAGTTGTCATCACTCTTTGTGAGCCTCGTGAAGCAAGGCGAGCAGTTGAGGCACGCAGGACTTAGGCTGCAATGAGCGCCAAAGGCGCTCATTGCGCTGTAAGCTGCGCAAAGCGAGGTGAGCAGTTGAGGCTCGCGGGACTTACTTAGGTTGCAATGAGTGCCAAATGAGCAGTTGAGGCTCGCGGGACTTACTTAGGCTGCAATGAGCGCAAAGCGAGGCGAGCAGTTGAGGCACGCAGGACTTAGGCTGCAATGAGCGGTGAAGGCACTCATTGCAGAGGTGGACACGCTGGACTTAGCTGGTGCTCATCCCGAGACACGCGGGAGCAAAATTACAGCCTGTATGACTTAGGCCCCAAAGCACGTTGATGGGCTGCGGGGCCCGCAAAAATACAACTTTAACGGCCGTACCACCAAACTGGAGAAACCTGCAAAAGCACATAAATATGCCTCAAATTAACTTACACACTAACACACAGCATGGGGGGAGAGCCAGGGAGCCTGTGAGTGAGGTTGAAGTTAATTTGAGGCATATTTTGTCTTTTTCTAAGGATCTAAAATCACTGAAGTGGGGAAAAAAATGGCTGACGAAAAAAACAAAAAAATTCTGAAACAGGATAAAAACGAGGCTGAGCAACACCAGGCACGCGGTACTTTGAAAATAAATGATGCCGCAAACAGAAACACACACAAACAATGCCAGGCACATGGGACTTAAAAAATAAAACCGACGGCAGTCAGTGCGTGCCACGCAAAGATTCAGCAGACACACAGAGGAGGAAGACACAGGAAAAGGACAGGGGGGGATGGTGTAAAGACACACATGGCATTCCCAAGCACAAAACTTGCAGGTTAATGAACCCTGCAATGAGCGGACCATACAGTAGGCGGGAGGAAGGGGTCGCAATGATCGCCGAAGGAGCTTATTGTGGGGCTTGCGATCATTGCAAAGCAGGAAAGTGAAGTACACGGGGGGAGAGGCTCGCGATGAGCACCAAAGGCGCTCAGAGGAGCAAAATCCTCACATTGTGTGATAAACAGCATTGCCAGCCTTACAATTTTATTCCTGTCATTTTTGCCGGGCAATTTCCTAGTTATAGTATAATTATTATTTCTATTCAGGGATTCAAGTTGCATACAAATCCGACCTAAAGACGTTCGCAAGGATCGTATCTCGTCTGTGATCTGGGGACCGCCTGTACTAGCAGGGTACTCTAAAACTAACATATAATATACTAAACTAGAAAATTGGCCGTCATAAATGATGGTGTGATTGAATTTCATGTGGAATGTAGATATGTGATGGTCAGTCCTCCTGTCCCCCCTCTGTGCCCCTGTCGCCCCTCTCTGTGCCCCTGTCCCCCTCTCTGTGTCCCTGTCCCCCCTCTCTGTACCCTCTATGTGCCCCCGTCCTCCCTCTCTATGACCCTGCCCCCTCTGTGCCTCTGTCACCCCTCTCTATGCCCCTGTCCCTCCTCTGTGCCCCTGTCCTCCCTCTCTTTGGCCCTGTCCCTCCTCTCTGTTGCACTGTCCCCCCTATTTGTGCCTCTGTCCTTCCTCTCTGTGCCCCTGTCCATCCTCTCTGTTCTCTTGTCCATCCTCTCTGTGCCCCTGCCCCCTCTCTGTGCCCCTGCCCCCTCTCTGTGCCCCTATCTCCCCTCTCTGTGCCCCTGTCCCCCTCTGTGTCCCTGGCCTTCCTCTCTGTGGTCCTGTCCCCCCTCTCCGTGACCCTGTCCCCCACTTTCTGTGCCCGTCCCTTCTCTCTGTTGCCCTGCCCCACCTCTCTGTGCCCTCTGTCCCTCCTCTCTGTGCCCGTCCCTCCTCTCTGTGCCCCCCTCTCTGTGCCCTATCTCCTCTCTCTGTGCCCCTGTCCCTCTCTGTCCACCTGTCATAAATACTAGATCAACAATAACAGACTGGGGCTCTTCATCAGTGCCTTCAGACAACCCCCCTTATATTGTAGAAAAGTTTTTTTCAGAGAGGGGAAGTTTCACCTAAACACAATTGTTCCTATATGAAGGACTTCACTTACAGAAGTTAAAATACATATACTGTATGTGCAAAAGTTTAAGCATGTGCATTGTATTGTTACAAGTCCCCAGTGATGTGAGCTGCTAAAGAACTCAGGAACATACGTGTAACTGTCACAACTGCAGTCTGATTGGCTCTTGAAATAACTCTTTTGACCCAATTAGCTAAAGTTCAGTATCAGTAACAAAAACCCATTTTAAATTGACAGCTTCTCCACAAACATTGAGCAGTAACTGGCAAAGTATGTAACGTGACATATATTTTCAATCTTCTATAGGTGAGCTCTTTAATATAAATAATGAAAATAAAATTAATATTAGGTGGAACTTGCCCTTTCAGTCGGGATGCCAGCTGATGTGTTTCTCCTAAAAGAAAATCCAAAGCAATTGTGCAGAACTAAATGTAACACAAATACGTATGTTATTATGTGTATAAAGTACTGCTGGGTGTTTGGTTAATTACCCTGTCATCAAGTGCCATCTAGAGGCAAAAAACATGTCAGGAAATCAGTTTGTGGTTATGTACTGTTGCTTGTTTTATGGATGAAGACTTAATATTTCACCTGGAATTTGGTGTACCTTGAAGATGAGTTTTTTGAGATTTAAATATTTACTCTGTATTCACACAAAGCATTAAGAATGACACTCACAAACTAACATAAATCTGTGTTAGAGGCGAAATGGACTCAAACAGACTTTTTCAGCCTTATTAAATTGAGATTCAGCAAATTGAATAGAGCTCCATATAAGCACAGAGCATATTTTTTTACAGAAGTTTTTAGTTAGTGACCTTCTATCCAAAAGCAAAGTCTTCACTAACTAAAAACTTCTGTAAAAAAAATATGCTCTGTGCTTATATAGAGCCCTTTTCAATCGCAATTTAATAAGGCTGTTTGTTTTTGCAAATTCACCTTTTTGTCTTAACCAATGTGACCTTACATTCATTTATTGGCCTTAAAGGACCAGTGTAAGTGCAAGGTAAAGGGCTGTAATTATCTAGTTAGTAATTAATGGTAAATAATAGTACCATCTGTAAATAAAATTAATGTCCACCTACCTAAGGTGCTGGGTCTGTCTCCATTTCATTCCTGTCACATGACTCACACTGTTTGTCCGGAAGTTATTGAAGACATGTGGCAGTTTTGTAATTATTCAAGAGTTGTGACTTAGGCATTCCTTTCATTTGACAGTTTTATATCAGACAAAAAAAAATGACATTACTAATGACCTCGGCTGGGGGTGATATAGAAGAGGAGATAAGAAGAAATAAGTCAAGAATAATTAAAATACCACCTGGGGTCTTTAATGGTTTGCAAGCAACCATTGTAAGACACAAGACAGCCGGAAGTGGAGATAGACCAACATATCTGACGGGCTGGATACTGCCCCAGGCCTCCTGGGGTCGGTAGGAGGGCAACGTGACATGTGCTGGACCGGGAGTATGGTAGAGTAGGAGTGGCTAGCTGGGGGGCAGGGCCACCTAGAGGATTGGCGCCAGTTTGGTCAGTATGCCCCCAGCTAGCCAAGAATGCAGATCCCACCCACCCATCCCTTATATATATTTGGAACATAGGTGTTAAGTTATTGAAAATTGTAAATATGTGTTCAAAAAAAAAAAAAAAAAAAAAAAAAAAATATATATATATATATATATATATATATATATATATATATATTTATGTATGGAAAATTGGAAAACATATGTTAAAAAAAAAATGGAAAAGAATCAATACAATAAGTCAAGTATATTACTTTAATCTGTCTACGTTGTTAGCAGTTGTATATGCCTTCATTTTGGGCTGAGTTATGATGTGCCTGTATTTTGTTGTTGTCACAGCGGGGCGGTGGTGAGAGGAGTCTCCGGGACAGTGGTAAAGTGGGGGTGATCCTACCCTACGGGGGTACGGATGCTCCATCACGGTAGGCCCTGGACGAGGGTCAGGGCGCAGAGTGTACTGTCTCGGTTCCCAGGCTCCTCCCCTCTCTTGTTTACGTATATTTAATTAATGGGATTGTTATTACGTGAACTTGGGTTTACCAATAAACGCTGTGGCCAGTATTGCCCCAAACAAGTTGTTGTGTCTAATTATTTATTTATTAAGGGTTTAGAAAGTGTTTTGCCTAACAAAATTATTCAGGGAGTAAGTTATGCCCAAAAATGTCATGCGGACATACTCACTGGGCCTTTCACGGGTCATGGCAGGTACCATTCATTTTAAAATTATTTTATTTACAGATGGCTTTATTGTTGACTTTATAAATACACATTTCATGAGCTAAAAAGTGGTGAACTAGATACAAACTGATGAGGCTGACATTAAAGGAGCACTACCATGAGTTTTATTGTGGCATAGGATGATGCAACATACTTTTTTTTTTTTTAAAGAACCACAGGCTAAAGAGTCAGTATTTTACACAGTGTTATAAACTAGTGTAAAATACACTGAATACAGACATTTACAGTGACACTTTTATCACAGTAGCAGTAGAGATTACTGCGCCTGAAAGCATACATTGAAAGGCAAGTAATCAAGAAAAAAAAGATACCTGATTGTCAAGTATGAAGCAAACTAAGAACATTAGCAGTTGTTTACACAATGGACATAAACAATGCTTTTGAGAAAAAAACATTTTTTTGATGTTTCATATATAGAGTATAGGAATCCACTTTGTGTTCGCTACATCATTTCCTGAGAGCTGGATCAAATGGTTGTGTGCTTTTTAGCTATCAGTGGAGGGAGGGAACAGAAGCGAGCCTTTGTTAAAATATTTGGATAAGACTGAAATGGACACAAGTCTTCTCCCTCAGAAGCAGGAAGTTGCATCAGTAGATGCAACCACATCTCTCCAGAACTGTAAATGCCCCTCTCACACAGCTTCCACCTAGATATCACGTTTTTAGAAAGTAAACAAATAGTGCCTTACATTAGTCCTATTAAAAAGTTTTGGCACATTTAGCAGTGAAAGCTTCCTCTGCATTTATTGTATCCTCCCACCGACAAAAGTTGATAAACAGAAACCATAATGGTAACTTCAAAGCACGATCATGCCGATTATCAAGTGTAGCTCTTCAAAAGAGTGTGTTTTACATATAGGACTACAATGATCCTTTAATTGTGTTGATACGTTTCCGTATTTATTATTTATAAGCACTTAAAAGCGTGCTGCTGACGTCCCGATCTAGCTGTGTTTAAGTGCCTGGTAAGTGGTTAGGGGGTTAGGGTTAGGCCCTGTAAGTGGTGTAGGGGGTTAGGGATGTAGGGTTAGGAAGTAAGGTTTAGGGGGTTAGGGTAAGAGGGTTAGGGATTGAGGTTTAGGGGGTTAGGGTCAGGGTGAGAGGGTTAAGGTTAGGAACTGAAGTTTAGGGGGTTAAGGTTACAGGGTTAGTGCGTTGTGGTGTACTAGTACATCAGGACGCAGGGCACGAGCGCGCCAGGCACCAGGAGGCTTCCCGTGCGTACATATAACAGGATAGATCTGAAGTTCCTCCAATCTTCCTTACCATACCTTTTATACTTTGATAATTTATTTATTTGTTGATCATGTATAACAGTGTGAAGCCTATTTCAGTAATTTCTGCTTGGATATTTCTTAGTTATAAGCAAGGAGCTAATTTATTTCCTTGTCATTCTGACACCAAATAGAACAAAGTCTCGGCACTGCGCAACCTAGTGGCCACTGCTGGTGGGGACGAAACTGGAAAAATCCCACTTTTTCTATACTATAGAAATATGGTCCATTCTTTCTATATGGTCTTTTGAATAATTAAACTTTTGTTGAAAATGTTTATAAAATAAATACAGCCTTTAAATATTCAACTTTTATATGTAATTATTCTCTGATGTGGGGATTCATCTGCTATGCTGAGCTGCTTCTCTCAGATGCTTTTTAAGGTAGTATACTCTTGTAAACTAATGATCTTTCCATTAGCCCTACTGAAGTACTGGCAATTTTAGCAGTCATTTTTCCTCTGAATGTAAAATCTTCTCCCATTTATTGTAAAAAAAACAAAAAAATAAATAAAATGGTGGATTCCAGAGGTCACATGATTGCATATAAAAGATATATTAAAGGCTATAAATATGTTTACTTTCTAAAAACATCGTCGTTACTCAAATGAGTATGTTTTAAATATATAGCTGGTTAAGAATAGTGTTCCAAAAATCAATCATGTCATGTATTACAGGAAACTGTGGTAACAACTTTATTTAGTGATGTAAGTGGAGATCTAGCTCTGTTAATAAACTGACTCCAGCAAATGATATTGGGACTGTAAAGATCTCATTCCTCCAAACTTTAAGACAAGAAGAAAGGCCGTTTTAAGGAGCCAGGAAGGAGGCCCTTCATTACGATGCATTACACTTAAAATATTTAGGAGCCAGGAGTACAAGTTTTTTGAGGCAATTATTCTTGAAATATTTTTAAAATGTAAAAAAAAAAAAAAAGAGTGTAATTGACTATTATAAAATGTTTTAAAAGTTGTTTGTCTTACTCCCCTTCTTGATCACTACCTTGCCGTGGTGCAGGGGCTTGTGTACTTCAGTGAAGCTGTGAGATATACTAAGTAAGGTCACCCATGATGGGCAGGTCATAGCAGAGAGGTCAGACAAATCACAGTCCATGGGGGAAAGTACTGGCAACCCATTCCAGTATCTGCCAAGAAAATATTATGGATGAGCACAATTAGAGACATATAGATAGATGTTCCTGGTGTGCTGCGGTTCATAGGGTCATGGGAACTTGGACATGACTGAACTACTTAACAACAATATTTTACTCATTTACAAGAACTTTATATCACCCAGTTAATGCTCAAACTGTCCTAATTGCTTTTTGTAGAACTCCCTTCAATTGTCAAGCTGTGCAATGAGCAAAAATCACAAGGACTCTACAAATGGCAATAAACTCACCTTTGGGCAAGCAAAAAATTGCTAGTTTATTAATTTGCTTTCTTTGGACTTTGCAATTTCAAATAAAAATGTGTAATGTTTTATTGCAGCAAATGCACTAAGCTTTAAGACGGAAATTGTAAGCTATGGTCCTTTCAGGACCTGTGAGAATGTGCCTATACAATCAATGAATTGTTATACAGTCAGCATCTGCTAAGACTCAAATAAACTAAACAATAAAAAGAACGTCAGATTAATTAGTTTTACACACTGTCTAGTTCATTTTAGCTGCACTATATGACAGTGCAGATCACTTAATTCATTACACGCTAATCTGTCGCTTTCATGTCAGACATTTCCCCTAATTGATTCTGACATCATTTCCGTTTGTTTGGTTTATTTCCTGTGGTGAACGCCATATAGCATAAATAGAGCAACTATTAATTACTAATATTTTGTAAATTAGAATTCTCCGTGACAGCGCTATAACTACTCGTTCCTACTTATAAAGTCACTGCAAATATCACTAAAGCTGTATCAGTGTCTTATATTTTAAAATAACGAATTGCTTTCGCCGCCATTTTGTTGCAACAATGAAACTACAACTCCCAACATCCTTCACGGGGAGCTGCGACCAATCAAACTCATGGGGACTACAAATCCCCTCTTATTGGTTGAATGCTTTGACGTCACAGTGCAGCTTTCGCGGGTTTTCAGAATTGGAACTCGAGTTTGTTTCCGAGTGACGTCACGCCGAGGTTGGTTTCTTTCAGTCTTTGTAAACAAATGTGTCCTTAGTGCATGGGGGAGGTCTTACAGATTACGTAGTTATGGGGGATAAAAAAATAAGTAGTCACTGTGACTAATGTGCACAGGATTTCATGGACCCTGAATTATTGCATGACATTACAGCATGAGGCGGATTTTACAAAGTGTGTGTGTGTGTTAGTGAGGTAGCCGGAGAGTGTCCAGTAATCCAGATGAATAATCAGTACTGCAGTATACTAAGGTGTCACTGAACAGTGCAATACTGTGATCTTTATTTATATATATATATATATATATATATATAATTCCATTACAGCTGTTAAACGTCGCACATAATGGAAAAAAGCATATCATTACAGAACTGGCTTCTGATTATATATAAAAGCTAGACATCTAGCAAGCCTAAAAACATACATAGTTGTATTTTGAAAATGTCTTACATTTACTGTTATTTCATTATGATATAATTAAAAAAAGAAAGGTATTAAGTACTTTCTCAATTGTTTATTACATATTTCTACAGTAAATTAACATTGGAGTTTGCCTTGGTCCTTTCCCTCTTCACCATCGCAAAATCTACCAGCTGCAGTTCCGCCTCCGGGCGACAGATGGCGCTGCCTATTTTAGCATATAAGGCGCGCCGACAGAAGAGGCCTTGAGCTATGAGAGGCCGAGGGCCTGCGTCAAACATAGCGATGGCCTCGCTCTTGATTCAGCTCCGTCGAGTTGCGCCACGTCGGAGGGGAGAATAGTTATTTGCCTTCCCTGGGACTTGTTTGTGCCCGAAAAACTCACAGCGCCCTCTGGCGGATGGCACCTGTAATTGCAGCTGTCAGTGCTGCAGAAGAAATGCGCAGGCAAAGAGGGATAGATCCTTTGCCTTTCTGAGCATTCTGTCTTTATGATCTACCTACAAACAGCAATTCATATATGTTGCTAATGAGAGATCATTGCCATTAATTAGTGCTCAGCCCCAAATCATTGGGTCTGTTGCCTTCAATGTGGTTGCTTAAACAAAATCCAGGTGTCTGCGCTCAACAATGGAACCAATACCTGTGGGCTAATCAGTAATCCTCTCTCATTAACAAAATATACACATTTTTGGTTGTGGGTGGATCAGAAAGGCAGGCTGTTAGGGATCTTTTATGTTTCATCACTAGGTTGAGGGCTGAGACTTTCTTCAATTCGTTCTTAGTGTAATGGCTAGAGTTTAGGATAGTTACAGATGATAAGGTTTACATAGTAATATAGTGACACTGTACACACCACTACTTTACTATGTAAAGCGTATCATCTGTCACTACCGTGACCCTGAACCACTAAATATAATCCTAAACCTAACCCTGAGAACAAATAGAAGAAAGTCTTAGCGTGCCACCGTTGCGCTTCCTAGTGACAGCTCCCCACCATTCCTGGCGGGGATGAAACCGGAAATGTCAGACTGGCAGCTCAAAATGGCAGGTATCTATTACTATTATTCTTTATTTATAAAGCTCTAACATTTTCCATATTGCTATTTACAAAGTAGAATAGTGTACAGTGGTACAATTAACAAATTACAAAGGTATAACCAAATTCGGATCTATCTTGTTATGGTGTCGGGACAGGTCCGCCGCTACAGTGCGGCCTCCAACAGCTAGATGGCGCTGCCGATTATGTGAGAGAAGTTCTAAGCTTATAATGTTACCCTAAGCCTTGACTCTATGATATGGCACCGGAATATCGTCAGCGCCATCTAGCAGATGCTCACCGCCACTGCTGCTGCCTTGTGCTGCGCTACCATTAGAGGATAGGACCCCAAATTCTAAGATAAGTATAAATACAGGAACAGTGTAATACAAATATCAATATTAGTTAAATGTAGAAAAATTACATTTTTAAATAACAAACTGATCAAGTCCTTGTTATTATCTATAGTTTTAAGTTGTCTCATTTTTAGTACCACTTTCAATTGGTCTTTTTGAAAATCCTTATTGTGCTCCAGTTGTTGAGTATCTTCAATTAAAAAGAAATACACTGCAATGTATATTTTTGTATGTATGCCCCAAAAAAGACAATATAGTTGTATATTCTCTTTGATATAACCTATTTGAACTTTGTAATCCTGATATTTATCTCTGATTCATGTATTAATGTAGTGTGTGTGTTTATATTGATCTCCATAGAGAAATGCAGAGAGCATCACGTCTGAAGAGGGAACTGCAGCTTCTCACAACTGAGCCTCCTCCGGGTGTCACTTGCTGGCAACATGAAGACCACCTCGATGAACTGCGGGCACGTATGTGACAACCGTTCTGTTACAGGGCACTCGTTCACAAAATTGTTAGCTTCACAATGAGGTCAAAGTGTTACTGTTCTCTTAACACACATAATCTGCTCAAACATCCATCAGCCTGTCTACTTCTCAGCAAGTGTTTGTGCTTTTATAGTAGGGATGAACAAACAAATCTCACCCCAACAGGAAGTTGGTTTAATCTAAAAGAGCATTAAAACTGTCTATACATTGTACTACCTTGCTTTCTCTCCACTAAGTAATTCCTGAGATATTCAGCATTGATAATGCAACTCATTTATGAAGCTGAATTTACTGTTTTGCAGTTCAGATTGCAGGAGAGAGTATCTAATGATGATTGGGTTTCATTGTTTTGGCTGTCACAAATATAGACATGTAGACTGTGATCTGAAATAGCATATCAATCCAGCTACAGTAATTATTATTTGGGAGTCACTAATTTGCATAAAAATGCATTGCCAAGTTTAGATGCACTTTAGAAAAAATGTTTAGTCAGTTTTTCACAGTCTTTAAGATTAACTTTGAAAGACAACTGGATTTTGTGGTGAGAGTACGTTTAAGAAATAGATCAGAGAAGGACAAAAAAAATCTAATTTTATAGTTACATTTAGCTAAGGAAAATGTTAAATTATTTGTAGAACAAAGTAAATTGCTAAATTGTTTAGCTTTCTGTAGGTTACAACCAACTGTAAGATGTTGGAGCATAACATTGACCCTTGGACTATGTTTAAAACTTGGTCTGTTTGTGACGTATGCAACAAACTAACAACCATAGCAGATTTGTAAGTCACGGCATAAAAGCATTTTCAGAGTAAATCTTGATTTTTGCAGACTCTACTAGTACATGGACACTGCCATGACAGGCATACTTCCTTTTAAAGGCACACAGGGGTGGTTACAATGCAGGGGAGAGGTTTGCTGTACTGAAATTAACTCTGAATCAACAAATAAGTAAAAAATCATTATCCCCCTCATTCCAGTCTTAAATGAATAAAAAAAAAAAGAAAATGGGAGAAAATTCCCACTCTGTCTACAAACCAACAGGAAGATACTTGCATGGCATCCTTCAGGTGCAAGCAATGTCTATTAAAATAAAGATTTCACAAAAAAATGCTTTCATGCCTACAGCTTACAATCATACGTTTTTATTCCAATCTAGTCTTTTAAAGATGTCTAAGAAGGTGATAAAGAAAAAGTTAACATTATTTTATGAAGTAAAGTGTTTAAGGACCACTGTACAATTAAATAAAAGTTTATCTAATGGCACGAAAAAGCAAAAAAAAAAGAAATGCAGCTAGTTTTAATTAGAAAAATACAGTTTGATGTCTCTGTGTCCTGGGTAGTGTTTTTACATTTGTTTAGAGCTGTAGTTGCATTTCCTAAATCAAGGTGCCAGGGAGGGGAAGGGGTGTGGTATAAATTTCAATCGTATCTAATTTCTTAACAAAGGCTCTCTCTTCCCAGCTTCTCCACACCTCTCTCCATTCTCCTGATTAGGCTCTGATTAAGTGATGTAACAAAAACAACATTTGTTCCTGTTCTTAGGAATAAATGTTGTTTTTTGTTACATCACATAATCAGTCTAATCTAATCAGGAGAATGGAGAGAGGTGTTAATGTTATTAGTTAGCATAGCATATTTGACGAGCAACAAAAGGTACACCAGACACAACATCCTACTTCCGTATACAAATAAAAGGTAATTGGTAAAAAATCCAAACTTAATTTTGAAGCTACTGGAACTTTCTTAAATTTTACCCTAGCAGGATGTTCTTACTGTTGGGAGCACAAACACTTAGTAGACGGAGCTAATCACTTGGTGCATGCACTTAGTCGGGTCCATAAATATTGGGACATCGACATAATTCTAATATTTTTGGCTCTATACACCACCACAATGGATTTGAAATGAAACTAACAAGATGTGCTTTAACTGCAGACTTTTAGCTTTAATTTGAGGGTATTTACATCCAAATCAGGTGAACGGTGTAGGAATTACAACAGTTTGTATATGTGCCTCCCACTTTTTAAGGGACCAAAAGTAATAGGACAATTGGCTGCTCAGCTGTTCCATGGCCAGGTGCGTGTTATTCCCTCATTATCCCATTTACAAAGAGCAGATACAAGCTCCAGTGTTCATTTCAAGTGTGCTATTTGCATTTGTTGCTGTTAACTCTCAATATGAGATCCAAAGAGCTGTCCCTATCAGTGAAGCAAGCCATCATTAGGCTGTAAAAACAAAACAAACCCATCAGAGAGATAGCAAAAACATTAGGTGTGGCCAAATCAACTGTTTGGAACATCCTTAAAAAGAAAGAACGCACCGGTGAGCTCAGCAACACCAAAAGACCCGGAAGACCACGGAAAACAACTGTGGTGGATGACCGAATAATTATTTCCCTGGTGAAGAAAACACCCTTCACAACAGTTGGCCAGATCAAGGACACTCTCCAGGAGGTAGGTTTATGTGTGTCAAAGTCAACAATCAAGAGAAGACTTCACCAGAGTAAATACAGAGGGTTCACCACAAGATGTAAACCATTGGTGAGCCTCAAAAACAGGAAGGCCAGATTAGAGTTTTCCAAACACCTAAAAAAGCCTTCACAGTTCTGGAACAACATCCTATGGACAGATGAGACTAAGATCAACTTGTACCAGAGTGATGGGAAGAGAAGAGTATGGAGACGGAAAGGAACTGCTCATGATCCAAAGCATACCACCTCATCAGTGAAGCATGGTGGTGGTAGTATCATGGCGTGGGCATGTATGGCTGCCAATGGTTCTCTTGTATTTATTGATGATGCGACTGCTGACAATAGCAGCAGGATGAATTCTGAAGTGTTTCGGGCAATATTATCTGCTCATATTCAGCCAAATGCTTCAGAACTCATTGGACGGCGCTTCACAGTGCAGATGGACAATGACCCGAAGCATACTGCAAAAGCAACCAAAGAGTTTTTTAAGGGAAAGAAGTGGAATGTTATGCAATGGCCAAGTCAATCTCCTGACCTGAATCCGATTGAGCATGCATTTCACTTGCTGAAGACAAAACTGAAGGGAAAATGCCCCAAGAACAAGCAGGAACTGAAGACAGTTGCAATAGAGGTCTGGCAGAGCATCACCAGGGATGAAACCCAGCGTCTGGTGATGTCTATGCGTTCCAGACTTCAGGCTGTAATTGACTGCAAAGGATTTGCAACCAAGTATTAAAAAGTGAAAGTTTGTTTTATGACTGTTAATCTGTCCCATTACTTTTGGTCCCTTAAAAAGTGGGAGGCACATATACAAACTGTTGTAATTCCTACACCGTTCACCTGATTGGGATGTAAATACCCTCAAATTAAAGCTGAACGTCTGCAGTTAAAGCACATCTTGTTAGTTTCATTTCAAATCCATTGTGGTGGTGTATAGAGCCAAAAAGATTAGAATTATGTCGCTGTCCCAATATTTATGGACCTGACTGTACAAATCTATAAGCTTCGCTTATGTGGCTGATGCCGGCATTCAAGCCCCTGCTAGGTACTTCCTCTCTGAAATGCTTATATATTATGAGATGATAGTTAGTGCCAATAGTATTTCAAATAAAATTGACTTCTAAAATAAACATTCTATGGGAATAAAACCAAATTGTTTAAAATGTCACATGGCAAATGAGTGTCCACGTTTATTTTTCATATAACACTCCATGTGTATAGAACTTGTTTCCCTTATATTAGTTGCTGTTTTCATTCTCTCTGTTTTAAAATTTTGATACCTTTTTTGTATTTGCTTTTCTATGCCCATTGTACAGAAGTTGTTGGTGGCTCTGGATCTCCTTATGAGGGGGGCATCTTTAATTTGGAGATCATTGTTCCCGAGAGGTATTACATTCAAAATCTTTTTTTTTTGGATAGGTGGGGGTTAAGACCGACAAAGGTTATAAAAAATGGTACCCCAGAAGCTGCACATTTCTGATTGTGTGTTATATATTTCTCAGATATCCTTTTGAGCCTCCAAAGATGCACTTCCTGACCCCTATTTACCACCCCAACATTGACTCTGCTGGCAGGATCTGTCTGGATATACTCAAGTTACCTCCCAAGGTGAGAGGGAACACCGTCTTGGTCTTATTTCAGTATGCTCTTTCTGGGTGACTTCATTATGTTAATCTGATCATATTCTTACAGGGTGCCTGGAGACCAGCTCTCAACATATCAACTGTTCTTACCTCTATCCAGCTGCTGATGAGTGAGCCCAACCCTGATGATCCTCTAATGGCAGACATTGTAAGTGGCATTGGTGCGAGATGTGTCGATAATGCACTGCTTGGTAGGTAGCTTTGCACCACCAAAAAAAGGCCAGAAAAGCTATTTATGTTAAAATATCATAAATTGACCAATTTTTTTTTTTTTTTTTGCATCCTGAAAGTGACAGTTGCAAATATAGTATCATTTTAAGTGATAGGTAGTAACAAGTACTTTAACAATTAAATGTTATTAAAACAATGCAGTAATATAAGATTGAAGTTAGACATTTTGACACATCAGCCAGCCTTTCTGATCCACCCACAAAATGAAGTTGAGATAATGTTATGGAGAGATAATTGCATTTAATCATTGATAACCCCCCTCATTGTTTTCAATGCAGTTGCCTGGGTCTGGGCAAGCCTATTCTCTTTGTGCAATCATCTCAATAGGATAATGTTTCTTCCTCTTTTTTTGTCCTTGGTCACAAAGGCTGACTGACAAATGGCAAACTTCTATCTCCTTTTACTGTAGGTAAATTCCATATTTCGAACACACAATTTAAACTCGTAATAAGGCTAATTAGGACATCAGTATAATCGCCTAAAAGACCACTGTAGTGTATTTACAAGTACATAGTAATTGAGGTTGAAAAAAGACTTTTAGTCCATCAAGTTAAAAAAATTTAAGATCCTCTCTGATCTGCAATATTCACATTAGTTAATTGATCCAGAGGAAAGCAAACAGAAAAAAAAAAACATTTAAACTTTGGCACAAAAAAAAAAAATCCTTCCTGACCCTAGATACTGGCGATTGGATACCTCCCTGGATCAACACTCCCTCTCTAATTATCCAGGATAACCCTGAATGACTTTTTTATTTAAAAATATATCTAGTCATTCTTGAATCCACTGTCACCACCTCCTCTGGTAAAGAATTCCACAGATTAACCACCCTTACTGTGAAGAACCCTTTTCGTTCTTTAGGGTGAACTCGTTTTACTTCTAACCTCAAATTACATAGTTACATAGTAATTAAGGTTGAAAAAAGACTTTCAGTCCATCAAGTTCAACCTGTTAAGATCTCCTCTGATCTGCAATATGCGGATTAGTTATTAATTAAATTATTGATTAAATAATTAATAATAGTATAGTATTGGAGAATGAATAAAGAGTTAGTCCATCAAGTTCAACCTTTTTAGATCTCTATTGATCTTTTTAATTTGGACTATTTATTATTATTGTTAATTGTTAATTATTGTTAATTGATCCAGAGGAAGGCAAACATAAAAAAAAAACCCATTGAAACTTTGCCAATTGTCTCATAAGGGGAAAAAAAAGCAAAATTCCTTCCTGACCCCAGAAACTGGCGATCAAATTTCTCCCTGGATCAATATTCCTTGCTAGTTATCTAGGATAGCCTTGAATGCCCTCTTTATTCAGAAATATATCTAACCCCTTTTTGAAGTTGTCTATCGAATTCGCTGTCACCACCTCCTTTGGTAGAGAATTCCACAGTTTAACCACCCTAACTGTGAAGAACCCTTTTCTTTGTTTAAGGTGAAATCTTTTTTCCTCTAACCTCAACGGATGTCCTCTTGTCAGTTGAAAATCTCTTGCTACAAAAAGTTCACTTGACAAAGCCTTATATTGACCCTGGATGTATTTAAATAACGTAATCATATCTCCTCTTAGACGCCTTTTTTCTAGCGAAAATAAGTTTAATTTTGCTAGTCTTTCTTCATAACTTAGCCCCTCCATTCCCCTTATTAGTTTTGTAGCCCTTCTCTGTACTTTTTCCAGCTC
Source organism: Discoglossus pictus (assembly GCA_027410445.1). Lineage (NCBI taxonomy): Eukaryota > Metazoa > Chordata > Amphibia > Anura > Alytidae > Discoglossus > Discoglossus pictus. Next base: position 178,908,143 of record CM050164.1, read on the forward strand.
TAAAATTTCTTTTTTGTGAGGTGGTGCCCAAAATTGTACTCCATATTCCAAATGAGGGCGTACTAGAGATTTGTATAGTGGCAGAATTATATTTGCTTCCCTGGCTTCTATACCCTTCCTAATACATGCTAATATTTTATTTGCCTTTGCAGCCGCTGCTTGGCTTTGAGCACTGTTACCTAGGTGGTTGTCCACTAGTACTCCCAAATCCCTTTCAATATCTGATACACCTAGATTTGCTCCATTAAGATTATAGATTGCTTGGCTATTGTTCCTTCCCAAATGCATAACCTTACATTTATTTGTATTAAATCTCATCTGCCATTTAGCCGCCCATCGACCAAATGATGTCCTTTTGTCAGTTGAAAACCTCTTGGCACAAAAAGTTCACTTGACAAAGCCTTATTCTGACCCTGGATATATTTATATAAGGTATATATATCCCCTCTTAGACGCCTTTTTTTTTAGAGAGAAAATAGATTTAATTTGGTTATTTTTTTCTTCATAACTTAGCCCCTCCATTCCCCTTATTAGTTTTGTTGCCCTTCTCTGTACTTTTTCCAGCTCTAAAATTTCTTTTTTATGAAGTGGAGCACAACATTGTACTCCATATTGCAAATGGGGGCATACTAGGGATTTGTATAATGGCAGAATTATATTTGCTTCCCTTGCTTCTATATCCTTCCTAATACATACTGATATTTTAGGTGGTTGTCCACAAGCACTCCCAAATCCCTTTCAATATCGGATACCTTCCACTATTTTATGATTATAAATTGCATGGCTATTTAACTTCCCAGATGCATAACTTTACATTTATTCGTATTAAATCTCATCTGCCACTTAGATGCCCATTTCTCTAATTTATGTAAATCCCTTTTGGAGGGAAAGTACATCATTATCTGAATTAATTACCTTGCACACCTTAGGGTCATTGGCAAAAATGGAGACACTACTTTCCAGTCCTACTTCTAAGTCATTAATAAATATGTTAAAAAGTAGAGGACCTAATACTGAACCATGGGGAACCCCACTTACCACATTAGTCCAATCTGAGTATGTTCCATTTACAGCAACCCTTTGCTTCCTGTCTTTTAGCCAGCTCTCAATCCATGAGCAGATATTTACTGCAATTCCTGCAACCCCTAGTTTGCACAATAGTCTTCCATGTGGCACTGTATCAAAAGCCTTTGCAAAATCCAAAAAGACTACATCCATTGAGTTGCCCTGATCCAAGTTCCTACTAACCTCCTTATAGAAACTAATTAGATTTGTTTGACATGACCTATCCCTCATAAATCCATGTTGTCGCCTACTTATAATCCTGTTCAAATCGTAAAGCTCATATGATTCTTTGCTGTGTCTAGGATATTATAAATGTTAAAAATGTTTTCTTAGCTTTTAGGCTGTTGGCTTTCTCCTCCAGCAGATTTGCATATCTCCTCCTACCTGTGTCCATCAGGGGCGAGGGCTGGTCTTTCTGTGTGCTGGTCTGTCATAGTCCTTGGAAACAGGCTGGGCTGATGTCGCTGACCTTGTCCCATGACATCATTAGCTCAGCCCCATTTGCCTACACAGAGGTAGCAGCTTTATTGTAAGCAGAACCTACACTGGTCAGACTTTATATTTAGTCCAGCAGAGCTGGCCAGAGTCCTGACAGACACAGGAGGAGATACACAGCTCTGCATGAGGAGACAACGCACAGCTTAAATGTAATGTTTTTTTTCTTAGCTTTTATTTTAAACATGCTGTTTTGATAGCCTATGCACAAAAAACAAACATATGGGCATTACTTATAAATGCAATACAGTGGTCCTTTAATCTTCCTCCTACATAGTAAAGTAGAGAGAAGTAATTATAATAGATAGAGAGCTGTCTTCTGTTGTGAGCACTTAATCATTTCTAATATTGTGTAGTTTATTTAGGACTCATTATAAAAATACAACTATATTAATTACCATTAAAAGGAGGGTGATTTAATCCATATGATTTTTTTTTTCCATTGACAAATTTCAATGTATTAAATATGCTCAACGACAACATTTGGAACGTCCTTTCGTGATAATCTTTTTAGATTTAGATATATCTTAACACTATTAGCATAAAGTGCCCATGTTACAAAATATTTATTGCTACATGATGCAAACAAAGTTTTTGCTCCTTATTATTACTGTGACCAGATCACCATAGTACCTCTTAAATTAACTGTTTGAAGTGTATTTCTGGTGTTAACAGGTGTGTTTATTGCAGGATAAAAGACCACTAAAGTGTCATGTTTATAGTATTATCTTTTGAAGAGTTTGATTGGATAATGTGCAAAATGTTTTTACCCAGTTTAATATAAATAATTACAGCCTTTAATCTTTATTTATTGTACTCTGTTTTGCTTTAAGGATGAGACATTTTGCCTTCTGTCTAAAAGGATTTGAAACGTGGGAGGAGTATAAGGCGCTATGGGTTCAGCTTAGATATCAATTCAGTTCTGTGGAAAAACTGACACTTGACAGTAGAACATAGCGGAAAAGTAAATCCCCATAAGATACCGCTCCTCAAGTTACAGACAGTCTTAACAGTTCAAGGTGGAATCCCAAATGGCACAAGCAGAGCCAGCTAAATATAGATTTTTCTCTCAAAATGCTCTTATGTTCATGTCATACCTGTTAATGTTGTTTTTTTTTTTTTGTTGCGTGCTTCACAAGCATGTGAAGTTTGTATCAAACTACAGTGGTCCTTAAACATAACATAAAAATATCTGATATTACAGCATTTTAGATTAAGAGCTAAAGGTAACTGTTAAGGGTAATACATTTTTTAACAAGTGTACTGCCAATAAAAGTAATCAGACATTATGTCTCATCTCCATAGCAACACCGAGTAGGTCAATGATGTTCTCTTCTATAATTGATCTACTAATGTTTATAGCTATGTATGGCTAACAAGCTTTAAGTGCAGAATAAAAAATGAGACCGGTCACAATAAAAGTAGTGAAGACAGTAGCCACTCCTGTTTACTTATGAGAAAACGGCAGTATACCTGATAAGGAGCCATGGGTTATGTATTCTGATGGTATCTACCACGTTTTAGGTGACAGATCTTATTTAATGTCTAGGTTTGTTGTGGATAACACTGTAGCTTATTCTTTGAGCAATCACGTATAAGCCATAAACTTAAAAGCATCTTAGATACAGTTTGCTTGTTTATATAAGGTTCCACTTTTCTGTGACACGCCACTTCCTGCTAGCTTGGTGTAGGAGCAGTGTGCTTTTATTTATTGAATATTGGTTTCTAAATCTTTTCTTCCCCCTTATTTTTTCTTTTTCAGTCATCGGAATTTAAATACAACAGATCAGCCTTCCTGTCAAATGCAAGGAAGTGGACAGAGAAGCATGCCATACCCAGTAAGCAGGTAAGGATTGATAAGCATAAGCTGGTTGTAAAGGGGTCAATGCTTTCTGTTCAGATCTGCACAGTCTATATAAGCTGATAAATGCTGTTTTGTGATGTGGTACTTTTCTACTTCTTTATAAATTGTTGATGCTTCCCTAAAGGGAACAGACAGTGCCTCAAAGGAAAGAGCAACACCTTCAGCAGAAACGTCACAGAAACGCAAGATTACAGATATCCCAGGAGACTCCAAAAAGTCCTGTATGAAACCCTGAAATAGCGCAAGGGATGCACTTTAATGTATATATGTGAGTATTATTATATGTGCTTGGTAATTTTGTTTTTGGAAGTGCTCACAAAAAATGTGTTTTATTTATATGGGAACCTGATCAAACTCTGAAATAGATCTGAGCATCATAATCTAAAAATATATGAAGCCAAATACAGTATTTGATATCCCATTCTTATTAAAAACAATCTGGTGATATTCCCTGCAATCAGCAGCAGGTAATCTCAAGGTAAAATGTAAAGCATTCTCCTTCAGTGATACATGCATGCAAATGTACTTATTCTCTAACTAAAAGCTAGCTTTATCTACTTGTCCATGCTATTTGTTAGACATTTCTCACTAGTTTATATCTACACAAAAAAAAAAAAAACACGCATGCTACTGACACACATATGTGGTGTATGTAAATATTTTTTTGTAAATATATTTTTCCTTTTTTCCCCCCAGGAAAAACATAAGCAGAAAAAGAGGTGACCTCAATATTTTTTACTGGTCTTTTTGTTTCTTTTGAGACATTGCTGCTGCAATTTGAGAAGGGGTGATGATTAGCAGAGCATCACTACTTCAAATCCTACACAAACTATAATGCTGCTCACAGCTTCTCTCTTGAATGTCGTTTTTTTCCAATTTTACGAATGTTATGTATTGATTAAAAGAAAATAATAAAATTGTAGAAATGTCATATAAATCTGGTATGTTAATGCAAGTCTTACTGTTTATTAAGAAATGCATTTAAAGCTTAGTACTCATTTTCACTAAGTCCTTCTCCTTGAGGAAGCTTTTAGACATTTTAAAAAAAAAAATCACTTTTTTAAAATGATAGTGAATTAAAAGTGTAGATGGGTCTTGGGTTACTTCTTAAACATTTTTCCCCTGAACTTGCCTGTTGGGCTGGAGAACATTAGATCCAATGTCTGATGGTCACTTGATACTTTTTCGGAGAGATGCACCATAGTGTACTGTGCGCAGGCTCTTTTTTTCATTTTTTTTCATGATCTAGTCACCTGAGGGAAAAAAATGCAAAATATAGACAAATTAATACCGACCACTTTTTATACTACCTCTACCTTTGAAATTTGTGTAAAAATAGAAAGTCTGTTATGAGATGTGTTGCTCACATTGTTGAATTCTTCTTTCCCTCTAAGACTTTCTCAAGAATACAGCGATGTACAAATATATATTGTTCCTGGAAAAAAAAGATATTATGTCATTGTACAGCCAGTAGTTCCATATCAAACACACAGACTTTTAAATGCAAGTTAAAGGGACATTTTCCTCAAATTGCATGGCAAAACAGTGTGTTTCATATATGGGATAGAATGACAGATTAACACACAATAAGAGTGACTCAGTTAATGCCGACCTAATTCTAGTTTTTACACTTACCGCAGTCTGTAGCATCAGATACCTGCTCAGCCTCATTTGATGCACAACGCTGAATATATCCACCCAGCCACCAGAGCTCAGTTGTTGTAAGGCCACATCCAGAGCAATGAATGTACCACTGCGCCCAACTCCCGCACTGAAGGGGAAATGTGGAAAGAGTAGAAAGCATTGATGAATTCCATGTTAAATAATGAGATGTCATGGACTGTTAGGCCACTAGAGCAATAAGCTGCAGGTAAGAGAGCAAAGTTATAGTACAGAAAATACATTAACGAGCATAGAATAGCTAAGACCAAGATGGACACACATACTTACACCCAGCACCAAGCCATTACCTGCAGTGCACAACTGTTGGTTCAGATTCCCTTACAGACTGCACCTGCTCCCTCACAAGCTCCACAAAAGTTATTAAGGATTTTGGTGATTTTGGTATACTACGGTCTGGCCATGCTGTATATTGCAGGTGGCAGACAGTCCTAACCTTAGAGTTCCCACTCTGCAAGTAAAATCACAAAGAAAATTATTATATAATAGAGTTTTTTGAACAGTCTCATGTGCTAATTTTGATACACCTATCTGCACATGCATTTTCTTACATGTTGTAGTGTAAACCGATGCAGGGTCCAGTCTTTAAAAACCTGTTTTGAGATACAGCACACAATCAATGGTCCATAGGAAGCAGAGTCTGAGGGCCAGTACTGATCACACAGGACCTACACAGAGAATACAATAATTAGTATCACTACAGAGTGCATAACCTCATAAGTCATGAATACCTTGCAGAGATAATAATGATAAAGGTTGGAACATGATGTTAGGTGGTGATGTCATTATTATAACTTTTATATCATTTACTTCAGAAACCAGTATGAGTTCAGATAAGGTAATGTTAATCACACAGGCAATAATAGTGGAATATTTTTAAATGAATGTTTTTGTATTGTACAAACCTCCCCGTGTTCCTCGCACACTGTCAGCATCACAATATTCTTGACTTGGTGCTCCCAGATCATGCGCCAGAAATCCAAAATAGAAGCTGGTGTGGGGGCTTGTGTTGAAATATACTCAGTGACACCATGGAAGCCCTAATGAGAAAATGATGCATTATAGAGAGACATGCAATTGTTTCTGTCTCACAAGATCATGACAGACCATCTGCCTCTCATTCCTCGTGTGTTAGCAGACATCTCAATAGCTATCCTCTTGACTGGGGACATGTTTCATATATTCCACAACATTCAGTCCACAAAGTCCTGGCGTAAGTGCTTATCTACCAAAACCTTTTTTAATTCCTCCATTAATTAACATTTTAAATACACAGGCAAACAGCAGAAATTAAAAGATTTAGCCAGAGAATATAATTTAAAAACAAAGTACCCCTAAATAATGGACCCTGCAGCACTCCTCCTCCCTTCTTGTGCTGGAGGGTTGTGCATGTATTTTTAATGTTTATTAATGGTGGTGTAAAAATAGACTTACCCTGAAAAGTGCTTACACTGGCCCTTTATACACACTGGCTAGGGCATTTCATTGCTAAAAAAACACACATTTCTTGAGTTCAACAAGACCAGTACTGGTTAGCTAAACTCTTGCTCTGGCTACCAAACTACCCAAATTTGCAGGAAACTAGTGTTTTCTGAAAAAAAGATAGATTTTGACTTTCAAACCTAGTCAATATTTTTGTAGGTGAGGACTTCTGTTGAGCTATGAGGAACCAGAATGGAATCTACTTTTCATAGCAGAGATGCTGGAGTGGGGGTGCCAGTTCCTTCTCCAGTGGGCCACAGCATACAGCTCCTGGTATTTCAAGGTGTTTTTTCATCGTAAGTACTGATCAGGCCCAACCCTGCTTGGCTTCAAGGTGGTGTAAACTCTTGGTTTCCTGACAGGAATGGAACCCAGGTCACACTGGTGAAAGCAACAAAGAATTGGTTTCACCAGAAGAAGATTAAAGTTTTGGGCCCTCATTCAATTGCAATTTGGCCAATTGAATAGGGCTCTAAATAAGCACATAACATATTTTTTTTTAAAGAAGTTTTTAGTTAGTAAGCATCTATCCAAAAGCAAGGTTTTCACTAACTAAAAACTTCTTTAAAAAATATATGTTATGTCCTTATTTATAGCCCTATTCAATTGGCCAAATCACAATTTAATGAGGGCCTTGGAATGGCCCAGCCAGAGCCCAGACCTGAAACTGATTGAAAATCTGTGGGGTGATCTGAAGAGGGCTGTGCACAGGAGATGCCCTCGCAATCTGACAGATTTGGAGTGTTTTTGCAAAGAAGAGTGGGCAAATCTTTCCAAGTCAAAATGTGCCATTCTGATAGAATTAAAAGGTGCTTCAACAAAGTATTAGTTTAAAGGTGTGCATACTTATGCAACCATATTATTTTATTTTTATATTTTTTCTTCCCTCTACCTAAAAGATTTCCGTTTGTTTTTCAATTGAGTTGTACAGTTTATAGGTCACATTAATGGTGGAAAAAGTTCTGAAATGATTTATCTTTGTCTCATTTTTTTACAGCACAGAAACCTGACATTTTAACAGGGGTGTGTAGACTTTTTATATCCACTGTATGTGCTACAGTGAAACTCCGCATTATCCACATTTTCATTTCTCTATTATTGCTTTTCCAAGCTTATTTTGGATTTTGTTCTGTAACCTTCTGTTTTAATAGAATATGTTCTAATAAAACTGGTCAAACTGAATGTATGCTCAAAAGCCAAGTCCTTGTGAGTTCATGGCCAAAGAAGGGTCATATTTTGTAAGCAAGGTTTTTGTGGTGTATATTTTTTTATGAAACTGTAATATTGTAATGGCCAATTACAACAGCCACATCTAGTATATCTGATCTAAATCTGTTAAAAAGAACAGTGTTAAACATTTTTTCTCTGGTTTCTCACAACAATTTATGAATATTACATATATTTGTCTAACAGTCCTCCCACCCATTCTTCTTTCTCCTAATTTGATATAGAATACAATACTGACTTCAGCAACCCCTTACTTTGTTCAATAGATCATTTGGCAACAAACAAAACCATACTCTGCATAATAATGATCCTTGATGTAAAATAGAATATGTTTTTTATATTTGCAATCATTTTTATAAGTTAATTATGTATACAGTATACACGTGGCCTTTGGAAGATGAGTGCTTGGGATATTTTTTTATTTATTTGGGCAGCTGAAGACAATGACCTGCAAGAAATTGCCTAAGGACATCCTGTGCTATATAAACATAGCCCAGGATGTCCTTAGATGGTTGTAATGTTAGAGGCACCATGGAAACCAAGAGTCAATTACCCAATATCACCATATATGACTTATGTAAAGAGGGGGTACACAGGCCAACTTTATTATAAATATCCAAGTACTGTCCACTGAAAGGGCAATTCTAGTGAGATTCCCCAAGGAGAAAATTCTAGAAAGAGAGCAGTGTTGCTGAGGAGTCCAGAAATCAGAGAAGCTGACCAATGATCAGAGGATAATGGAGAAGGATCTTGAACAAGATGCTGACTAGAGGGACATTGTAACAATGTATTTTATTGAATGTAGGATTCATATCATTCTTCTCCTTGTAAATATTGTTTTTATGGTTATTGTGTGTCATATGTCCATGGTGGTCCAATATGGCCCCTGTGGTGGTAGTAAGGGTGCCATGTGGGTCCCCCATGGTAAAAAAGGTTAATCTTAATTGCCATGGGGATCCATGAGGTCCACTGAGGACCACATGTTATTGTGGGTTAATATTAGGTGCCCTGGGGGTCCTTAGGGAGCTCCATGGTTATACTTTAGATTACTATGGGGGTCCATTGAGACCCCATGGCAACAAGTTGATATTTGGTGCCATGTGGCTCTATAAGGACCTCCATGGTTATACTTTAGATGGTGGATCCCCTGGTTCACAGAGGCTAGAAGTTAAGAAGGAGGAATCCCAGGGAATCCCTTGGCTCATAGACAGTAATGCGTAAAATGGGGATCTGCGGGCTCATAGGGGGTAGTGGGAAGGGCCATTCCAGGGATACCGTGGCTCATAGTAGGTAGCGGGTATTGAAGAGGAATTCTCTCATGGGGGCTGCAATATTAAGCTCACGAGCAGTCTCAAATCTGACACAATTTTTTAGCTTGTGCATAGTGGCAAATTTGAAGCACCCATGCTGCTCTGAGGCATATTTTGTTCCTTTACAGCAGCTGGGGTCACTCTGAAAAAATTCAATATCGTTACAGGAGGAATGTGATAGGGATTGGTAAAATAGTTATGGACAGGCGCTCTGAGCTTACAATCTTCTGGCCATTTGGAGCACTCGGGTGGTATTTCTTGGGACGGCTTGGTGGTCAGTTATGAGTGCACTTAACTTGGCTCAAATCCTATAGGAGCAATGGATTGCAGGCCTATGTTTCCTGAAGTAATATGCTGTCTGTGACATATTAACACTGGCAATATTTATAATATTAATTACACAAACATACTATCTTAGGGTGACTTGCTTCATAATGGATCTTCATACTTAAAGTGCAAAAAGATGAGGACATAAGATGCAGGTTACAGTCTTACTTCCCTCTCATGACAGAATCGGTTGGTACCTAGGAAATGTCATGGAATCATTCCCTATGCTTCTCAGTTATGCTATTTTGAACTACTTTAGCTTCCGAAAAGCAGGTTGTAATAACATAATCAATAAATGACTTTGGAAAATGGGTTAGATATATATTTTGTAATAAAAAAGGCACAATAGACCAATTTACAATGAAGTAAATAGGTAGAACATTAATCCAGGGAATAAACTGATTCTGGTTTCTGGAATGATTTTTGTTTCCATAAAACAGGGTCAGGCAAACTGTATACCTTTTTGAATTTGATTGCACCATGTATTTTACAATAATTAAACAGGAAAAATAGAGACAAGAAGGCTCTCACCAGAATATAATTTGCATTGATGTACCCAGAGTTGGAGTCCACATCTGTTGGTGTCAACTTAACCCGAGAGTGATCATCTGAGAGAGATATATATATTTATACTTATTAATATTCATACTAATCAAAAGTAAGTGAATAATACTCATTATTTTTTATACTCAAATTGATGTAATTGTCTCAGTGCTTGTGTGCACTTGTTTCATTTGGATTTGTATCGTAATAAAGAGAGGTCCATCAGAGGAGCTTCTTGCCAACTGGTCATTAGTGTTGGTAGTATGTTTATGCTGTTCTTTCCTTCTTCATCTGCATATATACTCATATAATGTATTAATTGCATACATGTTGTATAATGCTAGAGAAGATGCTGAAAACATGATTTAAAAGTTATATCAAGAAAGTAATGATTTAAAATATGCATAAAAACCTATTGTGTTCCATGTCCCTTTATATTTTGCAACCACCTTTATTAGAATTAAACCAAAACCTTCTCTGCATCTAGTGTCCTCCCCCAAATGATGATAAACAAATCATGTATGTGAAATGGTTAATATGTTGAAGACTGCCTTTATTATCTTTTATTTTATAAAATATTTTGCATTTATCAAGTTTTATTCTTCAATATAGCTTAATATAACTATGGAAATTCAGTGGCCCTTGATGTATGACATAAATATGTGGTCCGAATGTGACTTGTGAACAGAGCATGTAGAAGCTGTTCTTTACTTTATGTAATAAAAACACTGCAGTGTATAATAATATTAAGTATTTATAGACTCATAAGAAGAGTTGTGAATAACTTTACTTATTATGTAAATACTGAAAAACTGTGTTGGCATATGAGAAAAAGTACCACTCACAAGGCAGGATGTGTGGGTATCTGTTCTTCAGTGCGTTGGCTGGTAGCTCACCGGCCAGTTTTGGTTGATGGTTACCAACATCCTTGAGCTCCTGTAGATATCAAAGATCAATTGAAACATCATTGTCAGGAGAAGTAATAGACTAGGGGTCACCTTTGAGGTTAGAGGGAAAAACCTTAAAGAAAGAAATGGTTCTTCATTATAAGGCCAATCAAATTGTGGAACTCATTACCAAAGTGGGTTGTAACAACATAATCAATCAATAACTTTGAAAAAGCGGTTAGATATATACACTATTTGGTAATTAAAAAAAGGATAATAGACCAAATATCAGTGAAGTTAAATAGGTATAACATTGATCCAGGGAATAATCTGATTCTGGTTTCTGGAAGGATTTCTGTTTCCATAAAACAGTGTCAGGCAAACTGTTTCACTTAAAGGGCCACATATGACCAATGAGTCCATTAAAATGCCCCACAAATGGTTATAGCTTTTTGATTTAACCATAACAAAAATGGTACAATCACTGCGGGAGGGAGGATTAATTAGTAAGAGAGATATAGATAATGAGGAGAAGACTTGTGCAGAGCAAGAGATATTGATTTGCTAGTTGTGGAGAGATAATATATACTGTGCCCACCACCGTTGCAAATAGACTAATGACAGTGTTTCATTGTAATTTATTTATTTTCCCTCCTTTGTTTCTAATTCAAAATTTACATTGATTGAGCTCTGCAAAAGGTTGAATTTGATTCAATAAAATACTATTTTTACTCTCATTTACTATGTAACCATGCTTCTACTTGGACAATATAAATATCACTTCTGTCCCTTGCCGTGTATACTTCAGTTTTTTTTTTGTTTTTTTTCTGTGTCTAACTGTAAGTCGGCAGGAGTGACAGGATCTATATATCTTAGCAACTAGCCACAGACAAATGCAGTGGAGTATATACAATAAGGTGAGAGACATATTGACATACTAAAGTGTAATAGATTGTGGCGTGAATATTTCAGTAACATCACTACATACAGAGTCAAACAAATATTTTATTTCATTGTCACTGTCCAGTGGGGTGCACCTCTTTGAAAATAACTATTCTGTCCAAGGAGTTGGGGCAAGCTTTAGGGCAAGCTTTGTCACATTCCATACCTCAAACTCCTGTCGAAATCTGCAGTTCTCATTGTCTTGTTTTTGCTCAAATATTTGATGGAAACTGGATACCAAAATTGCATGATTCGAATTTCTGTTAAAGGGAACAATGGTAGTCAATAAATGGTCCTGGGTTCAAATCAAGACCTTCCACCCTTTGTTTAAAGTCGTCTGTTGCCTCATTATTTTTATTTTTTATTCCTCCTGGTGCTTCCACATCCATAAATTCACCACCAGTTAAAATGGGTTCTTTTTGAATCTTATTGCATATGAAGATTCCCTTCATGGGCTCTTTGAATGCCATTAAAATAAAATAAATATATGATCTCTGAACCTTGACTGCATTTTTAAAAATACATTTGGACCTTAATGAATTTTGTAAAAGATATTGGCATCCATTGATGTACAAAAAATACTAATTGAAATAATTAGGCACATAGTACCAACAACGTTAATCATTAAATTGTATAAGGCATCAAGAGATTTGTTGGGTAGTGACCTCTCAAAAAGACAGGGCTTTGAAAACAAAATTTGTCATTGCAGGTGTAAAAAGATCTGTATTATTAGTATATAGGCATAAAAAGTGAGTTCTGTCTGGAGACTACTGCTAGGTCAGAATGACCTGTTGTATAGTCTGTATATGTGCATACTACAATATTACATACCTTAGTGCCATGTTTTGTAGCTATGTCCTTTTACTGAAATAAAAAAAATGAATATATATACAAAAGCACAGGGTATGAAACTGGTCTTGCTATGAATACAAAAAAGAATAAATAAACAAAACTTAAGTCATTTCTAACAAACTGTATCAGTGCCTAATAACATTACATTTCTTTAATCTAGATTTATATTCTATGATGTATTGTATTTTTACTTACACAGGCACCAGATTTCTTGAGCTCTTAATAACAGGAACAGAGGTGTTGCGTGTGCTCCCTTTAGGGTTGAGTCGTCTTTTATAGCTTCCACATCTGCTCCTAATTATCTCCTTTCACCTTTTTTGAAGCACCAAGATAATCCCTGCCTTTGTGGTGTGAATACTCCAGGGGCTTTTCTGTAGCATCCAAAATTAACTCTTTATACCTCTGTGCCGAACCCTGTTCCTTACTGTTAATGTCATCCTTGTATCTGTGCTGTCAATTTATGTCATGGTGTAGCAGTGTATTAAGGGGAGACCACCACTGCTGCTGCTATCTACTCTACCTGTCCACAAGTTGAGATGTAGAAACAAAGGTGTAAGGAGGAAGCAGGCAAAGCACAGGTTAAATGGACAATGTGAGCGAGGAGGACATTGTGCTAACTACCTGAACAGACAGGTTATTCCCCTTTCTTCACAGAGCTTATGACACCTCCCTCTTGTGACTTTATAAAATAGAGTGGATTTTGCTTTTTTATTTATGTTTTAAGCCACATCTCAAGTTTGGTTCCTAGTCCCAGAATAGGAATTCCATCAAACGCAAATACGGAAATTAGTTGATATTTCTTAATACCATCATTCTCATCAAACTAAGGTGATATCATAAAAGATATTCTAGTCCCCTTCCATTTTATTCTTGAACTCCACTTTTGCTTTTCATGTCAGAGTTCTCACTAAGTGAGAAGACAGGCCAGATTTGACTCTAAATGTGAATATAGTTATCTTTATAATGTCTACTTACCTTGAGCCTCATTCAATTGCAAGCCTGCAAGTTGCAGGATGTAGGACGTATGTCTGCGGGCCTGCCGATAGCGCACATTTATAACCATGCTAGTATGTAGCATTTCGGGGGCGTGAACATGATCAGTTAAGTAACTCCCAGGTTAGAAACAGCCAATAGAAATGGAGCCCGTCAACATTACGTCAATAAAACATGCAGCCCTATTAAATTCCCCTAACGTGTAAAACCGTTGCCCATAATGTAGCCCGCAAGACTTAGAGCTATTTAATCAGACCCGCAAATCACTAAATATTAATTATGAATGCAGTCAATGTAATAGTACATGTGGGTGGCCTGATATGTATTCCTGAGATCGATATAACCCTGAATTGAAACATAAAATGAAATGACTTTTTATTGCCGATTTGCGAGCTTGAGACTGTTGTGCATTTCATTCTATTGTCTTTCATCGCATTCCCCATCATTTACAGTGCAGTATTTATTTTATATTTTTATGATCAAATGCTTGGAGGGCATTAACTTGCGATGTTAACCGTTGCAATGAATCGGAGGCCAGAGCCCAGAACCCGATCGGAGCCCGCAAAAAGACACCAATTGAATAGCAAAATTAGTTACAGACTCCATTTCCGAAGCCCGGATCTCCCGATGCCTCAGTTGAATGAGGCTCCTTGTTTGTAGTTTGTTTATTGTTTACGATTATATTTTCACAGCTTTTTCAGCTTTCCAGGCTTAACAAGCAAATTAATTTCACTATTCTGTCTCATTCTGTCTTTTATTCATCTCTTCAACACTTACATCTGTTCCTCCATTGCAGATTCACAAAAAGAGAGCCATAGTTGTGAAAATAATGAATTGTTAATGTACATACAGTAATCTACATTTTTTTACTTCTTTATTATTTTGAAATTCCCTGCAAAGAATATTTAGACAAATACAGTATTAACATTTTTTTTTAAACCTTGCCTTTTTAAGTAGGATTTCAGGGGGCGCAAGCCCGTAATTTACTACTTAAACACAGCCAATTGTAAATGAGTCCGCCATCATTACATCATTAAAACATGGAAGGTACAAGTAATCTGCAATCGGAGGCTACAAATTAATTAGTGCCAATAAGTAATATTTGACGGGATCGATATTACTCTGAAATAAAAAAAAAAAAAAATTGCATATTTGTAGGTTTGAGACTTGTGTAATTCCCATGATTTTAAAGTACAGTATTGTGTGTTTAATTACTGCTACAGCTATAATAAGTGTTTGAAAAAGCCCTTGCGAGTCCTATTTAGTAATCGTAATATTTTTTACAGAAACGTGATACTTTTTTCAGTTGCGGGTTTGACTTTATTTGCGAGCTAGAGTTACGGGTCTAATAGAATATCGATTTTGTGTAACTTTAATTATTTAACGCTAGCAATATTCGAGCTGTGCTGAAACCAATGTAGTTCTAAGGCTGGTTTGCGTCCCTGGCTGACCTGCAGTAATTTGGGGTGGGTAACTTGTAATCGAATTGCGAGTAGCTAATAGAATATGTGGCAATATTAAGAGTGCTTTACGTTTGAATAATTTTATGAATTGGCCACTAAAATAGTGCCCTATGTTTTTACACCGTATCTGTTCAGGTCCCTTTCCTTCTCTTTGAACATTTTCACTTTGCTGGGGAATCTGACCTGTCCTGCTCAGACAAAAAGTTAATCAGCTGTTACTCTGCTTTATAAACATAAGCTCATGCAGATAACATGTACATTTACAGTCATACATTTATGTACACTTAATATTCAATATCAGTTGGTATACAGTGCCTTGCAAAAGTATTCATCCCCTTGGCAGTTTTCGTGTTTTGTTGCCTCACAACCTGGAATTAACATGGATTGTTTGAGGATTTGCATCATTTAATTTACAGAACATGCCCACAACTTTGAAGATGTTTTTTTTTTATTGTGAAGCAAACAACAAATAGGACATAACAGAAAAATGCAATTTGCATAACTATTCACCCCCCTAAAGTCAATACTTTGTAGAGCCACCTTTTGCTGCAATCACAGCTCCAAGTCACTTTGGATAAGTCTCTATGAGCTTGCCACATCTTACCACTGGGATTTTTGCCCATTCCTCCTTGCAAAACTGCTCCAGCTCCTTCAAGTTGGATGGTCTGCGCTTGTGGACAGCAATCTTTAAGTCTGACCACAGATTTTGTATTGGATTGCGACTAGGCTATTTCAACACATTTACATGTTTCCCCTTAAACCACTTAAGTGTTGCTTTAGCAGTGTGTTTGGGGTCATTGTCCTGCTGGAAGGTGAACCTCTGTCCTAGCCTCAAATCACCCACAGAGTGGTACAGGTTTTGCTCAAGTATATCCCTGTATTTAGCATCATCCATCTTTCCCTCAACTCTGACCAGTTTCCCAGTCCTGGCTGCTGAAAAACATCCCCACAGCATGATGCTGCCACCACCATGTTTCACTGTGGGGATGGTATTCTTTGGGTGATGTGATGTTTGGGTTTGCTCCAGACAAAGCGTTTTCTTTGATGGCCCAAAAGTTAAATTTTAGTCTCATCAGACCAGAGCACCTTCTTCCATACATTTTGGGAGTCTCCCACATGCCTTTTTGCAAACTCAAAACGTACCATTTTGTTTTTTGCTGAAAGTAATGGCTTTCTTCTGGCCACTCTGCCATAAAGCCCAACTCTATGGAGCGTACAGCTTATTGTTGTCCTATGTACAGATACTCCAGTCTCTGCTGTGGAACTCTGCAGCTCCTCCAAGGTTACCTTAGGTCTCTGTGCTGCCTCTGATCAATGCCCTTCTTGCCTGGTCCATGAGATTTGGTGGGCGACCGTCTCTTGGCAGGTTTGCTGTTGTGCCATGTTCTTTCCATTCGGTTATAATAGATTTGATGGTGCTCCTGGGGATCATCAAAGATTTGAATATTTTTTTATAACCTAACCCTGACTTGTACTTCTCAACAACATTGTCCCTTACTTGTTTGTAGAGTTCCTTGGTCTTCGTGGCAGTGTTTGGTTAGTGGTGCCTCCTGCTTAGGTGTTGCACCCTCTGGGGCCTTTAAAAAAAGTGTGTATATGTAATGACAGATCATGTGATACTTAGATTGCACACAGGTGGCATCATTTCACTAATTATGTGACTTCATGAAGGTAATGGGTTGCACCAGAGCTTTTTATGGGCTTCATAACAAAAGGGGTGAATACATACGGACATGCCAATTTTCTGTTTTCTATTTTAAAAAAATCGATTTATGTATATATTTTTCTCATTTCACTTCACCAACTTAGACTATTGTGTTCTGATCCATCACATGAAATTCAGATTAACAAAAAATTGAATTTAAGGCTGTAATGTAACAAAGTAGGTAAAAAGTCAAGGGGGTGAATACTTTTGCAAGGCACTGTATATGCAGCATCTTTTTTAAAGTTTTCTGTTTATTTCCTTGTCACAACATCCTTTGGTAGATAATTCCATAGTCTAACTGCCATTACTATGTAGAACCCTTTTCTACCTTTTTGGGTGAAGAGTTTTTTCAAATAAGATCGAAAGATGTCCTCTTAGATGAAAACCTCTTAACACAAAAACTTTCTTAGACAAAGCTATATATAGGTCCACAACACAAGCTGAGATCCCGCTCCATGCTGATGATAGCAAGTAAGCTTGAAACAGCTGTACATGGATAGGATTCTCAGCTTCAGCTTGTGGAAAATACAACCTTGGTTTTGCATTAAAGCTGTGTAATACAGCAGGCATAAGGTTAAAGGAAGCCATGTGGCTATGGATTGAAGAGCGAGGCATTTGTGGGCACATTTGCATGTCCCAGCTCAGCTTCCCAGAATGCAGTGTGATAACACTTGTTTTAGACATTCAAATGTGAACACAAATGTACTATTTATTTACTATATATATATATATATATATATATATATATATATATATATATATATATATATATATATATATATATATATTGTGACAGACTGGCTGCGACTTCCAGGGTTAATGTCCTGCTGACTGTCTCTGTAATGAAGTAGCTCAGGAGGCGTTATAGCTTTAAGGAGCTTTACTGAAAACTGGGTCAGCAGGTACAAACAAAAAGAATACAGAACAAAGCCTAGCTTCCCTGAAGCACTAACGAAACAGAAATAGCAGTTTCCTCACTATCATAAACTATCATAAACTAATGCAAAATAAAGGTTTAATGTATACAGGCCTGTAAGTTTTCTGCTCAAAAAGTCTGTGGGTTTGCTTTAGCGTGCAGAGCTGTCTCTCCTGGCTCTCAGTCCAGACTGAACCCAACCTGCTGAGTGCTCCGTAGTCCTTTTGAGGCAGAATGCAGCTGGGCTTGATTAGTCTGTTGTAGGAGACTTAACTAGTCTGCTACTTGCATACACCCCTTGTATGATTCTGTTACAAATATATACACTGCTCAAAAAAATAAAGGGAACACTTAAACAACACAATGTAACTCCAAGTCAATCACACTTCTGTAAAATCAAACTGTCCACTTAGGAAGCAACACTGAGTGACAATCAATTTCACATGCTGTTGTGCAAATGGGATAGACAACAGGTGGAAATTATGGGCAATTAGCAAGACACCCCCAATAAAGGAGTGATTCTGCAGGTGGTGACCACAGACCACTTCTCAGTTCCTATGCTTTTTGGCTGATGTTTTGGTCACTTTTTAATGCTGGTGGTGCTTTCACTCTAGTGGTAGCATGAGACAGAGTCTACAACCCACACAAGTGGCTCAGGTAGTGCAGCTCATCCAGGATAGCACATCATCGCGAGCTGTGGCAAGAAGGTTTGCTGTGTCTGTCAGCGTAGTGTCCAGAGCATGGAGGCGCTATTAGGAGACAGGCCAGTACATCAGGAGATGTGGAGGAGGCCGTATGAGGGCAACAACCCAGCATCAGGACCGCCACCTCCGCCTTTGTGCAAGGAGGAACAGGAAGAGCACTGCCAGAGCCCTGCAAAATGACCTCCAGCAGGTCACAAATGTGCATGTGTCTGCTCAAACGGTCAGAAACAGACTCCATGAGGGTGGAATGAGGGCCCGACATCCACCGGTGGGGGTTGTGCTTACAGCCCAACGCCGTGCAGTATGTTTGGCATTTGCCAGAGAACACCAAGATTGGCAAATTTGCCACTGGCGCCCTGTGCTCTTCACAGATGAAAGCAGGTTCACACTGAGCACATGTGACAGACGTGACAGGGTCTGGAGACGCTGTGGAGAACGTTCTGCTGCCTGCAACATCATCCAGCATGACTGGTTTGGCAATGGATCAGTAGTGGTGTGGGGTGGCATTTCTTTGGGGGGCCACACAGCCCTCCATGTGCTCGCCAGAGGTAGCCTAACTGCCAATAGGTACCGAGATGAGATCCTCAGACCCCTTGTGAGACCATATGCTAGTGTGGTTGGCCCTGGGTTCCTCCTAATGCAAGACAATGCTAGACCTCATGTGGCTGGAGTGTATCAGCAGTTCCTGCAAGACAAAGGCATTGATGCTATCGACTGGCACGTCCATTCCCCAGACTTGAATCCAATTGAGCACATCTGGGACATCATGTCTCGCTCCATCCACCAACGTCACGTTGCACCACAGACTGTCCAGGAGTTGGCAGATACTTTAGTCCAGGTCTTGGAGGAGATCCCTCAGGAGACGATCCGCCACCACATCAGGAGAATGCCCAGGCGTTGTAGGGAGGTCATACAGGCACGTGGAGGCCACACACACTACTGAGCCTCATGTTGACTTTTTTTAAGGACATTACATCAAAGTTGGATCAGCATGTAGTGTGTTTTTCCCTTTC
The DNA here is from genome assembly GCA_027410445.1 of Discoglossus pictus. Classification (NCBI taxonomy): domain Eukaryota; kingdom Metazoa; phylum Chordata; class Amphibia; order Anura; family Alytidae; genus Discoglossus; species Discoglossus pictus. Next base: position 178,927,611 of record CM050164.1, read on the forward strand.
ATAATGGGGGTGACTCCAAATCCAGACCTCCATGGGTTGAAAAATGTGATTTCCATTTTTTCATTTTTGTGTGATTTTGTTGTCAGCACATTCAACTATGTAAAGAACAAAGTATTTCATAAGAATATTTAATTCATTCAGATCTAGGATGTGTTATTTTAGTGTTCCCTTTATTTTTTTGAGCAGTGTATATATATATATATATATATATATATATATATATATATATATATATATATATATATGCTTTAAGGGAGCAATGTATAAAGTTGCTATTTTTGGATTAAAAGAGTGAGGTACATTGTTATCATCATTTGCATGTCCCCGCCTTTTAGACATGCAAATGGGCTTATTAATGTATTATTCGTTTTCTGTACTTTGTACGGTGGAGAGCTTTTCTCACTTTTGTGCTCACCATACACTAAATGATTGTTGTGGAATACCCAATCCTACAAAATCTATTGCACAAACCAGAATCTACCTCATACTGATGATAGCCAAAAGCTTGAAACAGGCCTGTATATGAGTGATTCTTGGTTTGTGTAAAATCCAACCCGATGCTTTGCTTAAAAGCTGTTTAATACAGCGGGCATATGCTTTAAGGGAGCAATGTATAAAGTTGCTATTTTTGGATTAAGAGAGTGAGGTACATTGTTATCATCATTTGCATGTCCCCGCCTTTTAGACATGCAAATGGGCTTATTAATGTATTATTCGTTTTCTATATATATATAATCCTATCCCCTCTTAAGTACCTTTTTCTCAGAGAGAATACATTTAAATCACTTAGTCTTTCTTCATACCTTAGTCCCTCCATTCCCCTTATTAATTTACATCTCCACAATGACCTTCTATGAAGTTTTGCCCAAAAATTCATTCCATATTCAAAATGTAATACAGGTTAGGGAATTATATTTGCTTCCCTTGCTTCTATACCTTTCTTAATACATTCTAATATTCTATTTGCCTTTACAACTGCTGCTTGGCGTTGAGCACTGTTACCTAGGTAGCTGTACATAAAACTCCCAAATCCCTTTCTATCTCTGATACACCTAGATTTGTTTCATTTAGATTATAAATTGCAGGCTTATTTTTCCTTCTCAAATTCATAACTTTACACATATTTGTCTTAAATCTTGTCTGCCATTTAGTTTTCCATTCTTCTAATTAATGTATAACCCTTTGCTTTGAAAGTACATAATTTCTGATCACATCTGATTTAATTTCCTTGCACAACTTAGTGTCATTGGCAAATATGGAGACAATACTTTCTAGTCCTACTTTTAAATCATTAGTAAATATGTTAATAAGGTGGGGACCTAATACTGAACCCTGAGTATCCCCAACTACATTAGTTCATTTGAGCATGTTCCGTTTCCAACAATTCCTTGTTTTCTGTATTTTAGCCAGTTTTCAATCTTTGTGCATATATTTACTACAATTTGTGTATCCCATACTTTGTAAAATACATTCCGGTGTGGCACTGTATAAAAAGCCTTTGCAAAATCAAAACCAAGTTCATCAACTGAGTTACCTTGGTCCAATGTCCTAGTTATTTACCCATGGAAACTAATTTGCTTTGTTTGATATGACCTATACCTCATAAGTCTTTGTTCACTGCTACTTATTATCATATTCACTATCCTTTATCAACACTTGTAAGAGCTTCCCCACTGCACAACTGAGGTATACAGGTCAGTGTTTCTCTGGATTTGCTCTTGCTCCCTTCTTAAAGGGATATGGAAGTTTTCTGGATTTTACTAGGTATATAATATACCTGTTTATCTATTTACTCTTATGTACTTTATTTTATTAATAAATGTTTATAAGCTCTGTTTCTCCCTGTATTGGCCTGTCTATTGCAATGTATGTAGACACAGATTCTGTGGCGGAGTATTGTCCCAGCCTATCAGGGTCCACATTTCAGCAGCATTTTGCAGAATGTTGCTGAGACATGGTCACTGATTGGTTACTATGAGACATAGCACAGCAAGTACAGCAGTGTCTTCATGAGCTGCAGTGGCCAGACCCAAGCAGGTAATATTTGTTTGATTTTAGGCAGTAAAAACAGGGCATTTAAACACTTCTTAATAAAATATAGTACATAAAAGTAATTAGGTACACAGGTATAATAAATATATATATATATATATATATATATATATATATATATATATATATTTATTTTTTTTTGCTTTATTGAGTCGTTTCTGACTTTCCGTGACCTCATGGACTGCAACACACCATGCTGATCAACTTGGTATTCATGGCAGAGATACTGCAATGGGTTGCAAGTTCCTTCTCCAGTGGGCCACAGCATACAGCTCCTGGTATTCCTAGGTGGTCTCCCATCCAAGTAAAGACCAGACCAAAAGCTCTTCAGCTTCAGGGTGGTATGACCTATTGGTTTCCTGACTGGAATCGAACCCAGGTTGCAGTGGTAAAAGCACCAAGTTTTCCGTTTGGCTATTACAGAACACAGTTCCCTCAGTACGCTTGTATTTATTTCATCAAGACCTGGTGCTTTATTAATATTTGTTTTTCTTAAGCTTCTTTTGGATTTCTTCTTTTGTTAAATGGTTATGTGTTGCAGCCCTATTTTGTTGCAGTGTACTAACCATTGGTACCTTCTTTGTGTATACATAAGAAAATAATTTATTCAGCTCAACTGCTGTTTCCTGGTCACTATCAGTTTCACATTTTAATGTTCCAATATTTTCTTTCCTATTATAATTTTTTTTTTAATAACTCGTCAACAGATTCCATAGTGCTATACATGAGTAAGTTCAAGGCAAAAAAATATCAATATTAACACACTGCAAAGGATGCAGGGCCCTGTCTTTGAGCTTAGAATCCAGTGTCCATAGAGCTTTCCCCAAAGCACCATGCAAGATTGAAAACTTGCAAACTTACAATCTAAAGGTATTGTGTGTGGTACAGGAGGCTGAGAGAAGTGTTGTACATGTTAGGGTGGAATGTGATAGGCTTCTTTGAACAGATGTGTTTTTAGTGAGGTTTTGAGGCAGGGAGTTAGTCTGGTGGAGCGAGGTAAGTAGTTCCAGAGAATAGGAGCAGCACAAGAAAAGTCCTGAAGGTGGGAATGAGAGGAGGTGATGAGAGTGGTGGAAAAAAGTTCGTTAGCAGAACGAAGAGGGAGGGTGGGAAAGTATTTGGGGATGAGAGCAGAGATATAAGGTGTGGTGTATCACCAAATTAATATATATATAAATATTACACAAGGTTCATCTACATTAAAAGGTATTTATTAAAAGGCAACAACACAATACTATAAATATAAACAGGAAGCAACACCAGTTTCCTGCCTGGATATATCCTTAGTTGAGATGATGTAATTTACATCACATCCTGTCCATGCATGACTTCCTTTAGCAATTGTGGGAGGGAAGTAAAGATTCTCAGCCCTCCTACCTAGAACTGTTTAAGGAGGTCCTGAATTACCATTCAAGGAAGACAAGTTACCACATTCCCTCACTTTTTCTTCTTCTATGTTGCTCAGTTTTCTAGTTATCCCTCTAGTACAGGAGAACCTAGTGGGAGCAAAAACCTGATATACAGGAGAAATTCAACCCACCGTCCCTCCGGAATAGTTCCCTCAGCGACATAAGTTCTCCTGTACTTTCCTATGGCTGTCAATCCACATATTACACAAAAACAGAACTTATAGAATTTAGGTGAGAGTGTGTGATAAATGTTTATGTATGTGCAATGTAAAACTTTATTGAAGAATGTATGAGAGAGAGAAAGAAGAGGAAAAAGACACATTATTATATATCCTCCTTGCAAGTTTCTTCCTCATTTGTTTCATTGCCACACAAAAGTATATTATTATAATTGTCGTTAATACTTGAATGAACATGAGTACCAGCGACAGTGTTCGTAGGACTGGATGTGTCTCTGACTCATGAAGTTCCAAGGTAAAAAGCTTCATTGTCAAATTTGTCCAATCTGCATTTGCAGTAAAATTGATCATTTCAGTGGTAAGGTTTCTTGATGGAAATAGTATATGAGTTCCTACATGTACAGTAGTGGTTACCATGATACAAGACCCTTCTTCCACCAAACATATTTCATCAACTGTCCTATATTCAGAGTGGCCGATAAAGCATGCAATGTCCCCTATGCGGATCACTTCTTGCACCAGGTTTTCTTTTATCAACTGCACCCAGCCATCCTCCTCAGCTCCTTTCTCCCAAACACAACTGCACAGCCATCGGTGTTGAGATTTCCTGCAACAGCTTTCATCCATCTCCAATCCTGTAATAGTGGCCAGTCTTTTTGATGGGAAGTGTTGCTTGTAGATTCCATCACTTAACGTGCCAATGCTATGTATAAAGTTCAGTTGCTCTGCCTGCCCCTCCCAACGGGGAATTGCCAGGATTAGTCCTATTGTCCCAGATTGTAGTCCATGTGGCATCCATTGATCTGGGCCTTCAATATAGCTGTATTTAAGATTGTCCTCAGTGATGTCCACTCCTTTTCTTTTCAATGACGTGATAATCCTTGTTGCATTGATTTGTCTTGCCCACTTGTTTTCCTGGATGTCTTTAATAGTTTCCTTTAAATCTGCCAACAGCTTTCCTCCAATCATAGAACAGAAAATGGCAGTTCCCACTATTTCATTCTTAATGCTGTTAGCAATGGAAGCAATATTTTCCTCAACTAGATGCAGGTTGTTGGCAATGGTGTGTATGTCATCAACATTGTCTGTCAGTCTACTCACTATAAGGGGGTCAGCTACTCCACCTGTTTTCATAGCATGTCCCATGCCATCAGTAAGGGAGTTTATCCTGCTGTTCAGTCCAATGATGTCTGCTGAATTCCATACTCCCAATCCAGTTCCGACTCCTCCTAAAAGGGCTGCAAGTGTGTCCCGTTTTTCTCGACTCCCTGCTCCGGTCCACTCAATGATGGTCTCTTGTATACTTTGCTTAAACCACTGCCGCTGTGATTCCGGGCACTTTGGAGGAATAGAAAAATCATTAAAATTTAGAATTATTGGGTAGTAAGTCCACCCAACCCCTTGCACAACTATTTCATGTGTTGGTACCACCACCAATCCGCCTATTGGCCATGGTACCTTCTTCTGATCTTTACAACGTTGCAGCTCCTTTACAGAGACAAATACTTCATCTATTGTTAGAACACACCCCTTTCCAGTATCAAAATTGCAGAATTCCTCTAGGTCAGGCTGGGCAGCTATAACTGCAGTGTCCCATTCTCCACCTTCTTCTAATGTTAAGTTACTCACTACTACTGTAGTATTTGTAAACCTCCCTTGTACCTTTGTTGTTATTTTAGTCCTTCCTTTAAAGTTTCCTGTGTTCATTATCTGTCCATCTCTTATAACCCATTCCCAGTTATGTCCCTCTATACTTTTTATTGGAGCTCTAAGAGCTAATCCCCTGGTACTATTATGTGGCAAAATAATGTTTACTTGTAACCCTCCACCCTCTTTTACTTCCAATTCCCTGGGCCAAATAAATCTATCTGCTTGAACGTAATGTAACTCCAATCTTTTCAAACTCTCTCCCTTATTTGCGGTATCTTCTGGCCTTATTGCCTGTCTCCCCATTCCTACTGTGATACAGCTTATACTTATCCATCCTGTAACAAGGATCCGCCACAATCTTCTGTTGACACGCATCTTCATTCCTATACGGCCTTGCTCTGTGGGAACACTAGATTCCATCATTAGAAACATATACATAACAAAAACAACAGGGGCCATTCTTTTTGCAAGTTTGTTCACGGCCCTGTAATCAATGGTAAGTCTCCATGATGAGGCCGCTTTTTCATCTCCATTCCCTTTTAACACAGCTTTTCTCACAGGCCAACATGGTAAGTTACATGCATACCCATTTCCAGATTTAATTATTCCACGTCTCTCCAGCATTTCTATCATCTCGGTAATTGCCCAAACAGGTATGTCTTGGATTAGCTTCTGCAGCAATTCTGGTTGTCCGTCTAGTTTCAGTTTGTCTTTTTCCAGACTTTTTATCCGAGAGACAATATATGCCATTGGGAGCACAACCCCTTTCGTCAACTCTGTACTTACCTGATTCACCTTTTCTGTCTTCCACAAACAAAAATTGGCAAGATCTACAATGAAATTTCCTTTTTTTAAAGCTTCTATTCCCAATATTTCCTCTGGCCAACCCACTATTGCTTCTACTTGTATTGTTTTTTCTCCAACTGCTACATCAATTGGACCTGCTCTAACCTCCTGTGGATTCCCAGTAACTCCCATAATACTTACTGAAGAATCCCCATTTTTGACCCTGTTGGTCATTGTAACTGCTGCTCCTGTATCTACCAACATATTTTTCCCTACCCCTGCGATGACTGTATAAATGGTAGGCCGACCTGCCTCATCCATGGTTAAATTAGCTGAGTGAATGAGACGCTGAGGCGCAGGGGTTGGGATTTATCATTGTGACTCACTTCTACTCTGTCCCTCTTTTATACCACTATATTGCATCTTTGCCTCACTTTCCTTCAATTTCCTCTCTGACTCAGCAACCTTGTTTTTAAGTATGTGATTTTCCTCTTCTATCCTATCCGTCTGTCTCCTGAGTTCCCAATAGCCCATGTTACCGTTTCTCTCTCCCTCCTGATTAGCCCTCCAGTTGCTGCCATCCCTATTCCTATAGTCCCTAGGTGGATCTCTCCATCTTTTGTCAAAGTTCTGTTTTGGTCTCCAGTTTTGATCATCCTTCTTGTTCTGGGGTACATCCCACGTCTGGTTTCTCCATTTACCATTTATATCTCTACCAGACTCGACCTTAAATGTTCTTACAGCTGAAACAGAGCAGGCCTGTTCTGTGAAAGGATGCTTGATCCACCACTTATCAGCTCTAGTTAGTACCATTTCCAAGTCTGTTGGTGTTGGATCAAAAAGCCTGACAAATTCTTGACACTCCCGGGGAAAGGCTTCCATTACTTTTGCTATATGTTCTGGTGAGCCCAGCACTAGAGGCTGTTGAGGTTGTCGTAGAGTATACCAAAAAAATATCCTTTGAGCTACCTCTCTAGGACCATCTGTTGGCCTCATGGTAATATTTGCTATTTCTTTCTCTATGCTAAGTAGATAGAAATTAGTTGCAGCAATTCTTCCTGCCTGATCAGACACACTGTTATTAAATCCCAATAGTCTACTAGCCAAAGGACCCATAGCGTATTCTAACAGTTCTGTCCATTCCTCTAAGTTAAGACCTCCTTTTTTAGCTCTATCTGCTCCCCTCTTAAACCAATGTGTAAACGTATTAAAGTTGTTAGTTGGCATACTTCCCCACCATTTCTGGAAATTGTCTTTATCTGCCATAGACATCGGTCGAGTCTGCATAGAAAATCCTGTAGGTGTTTGCCTTGCATTAAATAATTCTGAAACAATAACTGGTGCTTGTGGTATGGTATCTACTTGTGGAACAGAATAACATAAATCTTTTCTATCTTGGTTCATTTTCGGCACTGGTTCTTTATTTTGTGCCACGAACATATCCAGATCTGGATATATTTTGGCAATGTCTCTGACTCCTTTTATCCCTTCTAACTTTGTTTTATTTTTATAGTCCATTATTATGTTTTGAAGTTCTGTTATTTTTACTCCATAAGCATCCCTCTGCTCTTCTATTTCCCTTAACTCCCTTTCTAGTTCCCCCACAATTGTAGTTGTTCTCAAAGCTGCAATTTTTAAACAATTCCTTTTGTCCATTTTTTACCTCCATTTTATTTGTTGTTTCCAAATTATGCTGCCGTAATTCTACAACTAAGTCTATTAGGCCTCCTATTGTGGCTACAACAGCTTGTGTGACCAAACTTTTTCTCTTCTTTGTTCTATACTTTTTGTTATTTACAATTTGTGTTAGAACATCCATTAATCTCTTCTCTTTTTCCCTGTCTGGATTTGCTGGCTCTGGAAGCTCATATGGACCATCATGTTTTTGAATATGTTTCCTAAAGTACTCACGCACTTCTGTGGGAAAGTATTTGGCCCCTTGAAAAGACATTCCTACTCTTTTACTCACCCAAGTAAGAATCCAAATCAATTTGCGACTAAAGTAGCATGCTTCTGAGTAGCCAACAGTAGTTGATGACTATTCAGTAGGCCAGGTGTAATATGTAGAAAAATAGACTAGTACCCACAATGCAATTATACTTACCTTAGTATGGTGAAGGTAATACTTGCTAATTAACTTAAAATATAATAGCAAGGCCTGCAGGGTAGGAGATATACCTGAACTAGGATATGCAAGACACCCAAAAAGTATAAGGTATGGAAGCCTATAGTGTATTAAAATGCACGCCTGAAATAATATATATATATATATATATATAAGATTTAAAATGGTTTATTTATTTATTTTTCTCCAGGCCTGTACTATGATAAAGGATTAGAGAAAGAAAAAGAAAGAAGAGAAAAAAAACAAAAAAACAAAACAAAACAAAAATAATAGTATTAACAAACTCAGGTATTTGAAACACACAACAAAACTAATTGTGGCCTGATGCCCAAGCTTGTATATTAAAAATGGAGGCTTGAATTAGCATTCAAATACACAAAGAAGCCACATGGAGCCTTATTCAAATGCAGGGCTAGGCCTGTACTTTGATAGTCAAAAGCACAACAAAACTCAACTCAGATATTTGAAACCCACAAAAACAACCTGTATGATATCTATTTGTTTTATGTATCAAAATAAGCTAGTACGAACAAAACTCAACTCAGAAGCTAGTACGATATAAAGGATTAAAAATAATAATTGAGTCCTGATGCCCAAGCTTGTATATTAAAAATGGAGGCTTAACCTAGACTCCACACACAATCAGCACTTGATTTCCCATGCAGAGGATAATTAGACAAAGTACTTTTTTTTCTTCCCCCCCTAAAAAAAAAAAATCTGACTATCTATTAATGTGATACCCCCCCTAATATGATTACCTCATAAATAACCTTTGTAGAAGTCTAAAATTTGTGGTCGCCAAATGTGGTGTATCACCAAATTAATATATATATAAATATTACACAAGGTTCGTCTACATTAAAAGGTATTTATTAAAAGGCAACAACACAATACTATAAATGTATCACAAACACACAGCCCAGACCCACGGAGCAACACCCCTTTTTAAATCTATCTACCTATATAATCACCTTCCCCAAACGCTTGATCTTACCCACGGTTAGACCATCGACATCACCATCAACCATCACCAACACCATCCAGGAAGAAAACAGGAAGCAACACCAGTTTCCTGCCTGGATATATCCTTAGTTGAGATGATGTAATTTACATAACATCCTGTCCATGCATGACTTCCTTTAGCAATTGTGGGAGGGAAGTAAAGATTCTCAGCCCTCCTACCTAGAACTGTTTAAGGAGGTCCTGAATTACCATTCAAGGAAGACAAGTTACCACATAAGGGGGTGCACTGTTGATGAGGGCTTTGTAAGTTAGGGTCATGATTTAAAATGTTTTTTTCTGGAGGCTACAGGAAGCTAGTAGAGTGATTGACAGAGAGGTGCTGCCAACACTGAACGTTGTATATGGTAGATAGACAGGTGGTGGGAAGGCCAACAAGAAGCAAGTTGCAGTGTTCAAGACAAGAAACGGTGAAATAATGTATTAGAATCTTGGTTGTGTCTTGTTTCAGGTAGTGGCATATTTTGAGTTTTTTTTTTAGATTTTGTCAGTGATTGTATGTGAGGTATGAAAGAGAGGGTAGGGTCCAGCAGAACCCAAAGACAATGGGCTTGGGAGGTTGGAGTGATAGTGGCATTGTTGACAGTGAGAGAGATGTGAGGAATTGACGCTGTAGTAGAGGGTGGGAAGATTAGGAGTTTGGTCTTAGACATGTTGAGTTTGAGGTGAAGGGCGGACATCCAGAAGGATATACTTGAGAGGCAGCTGGATACATGTGTTAGAAGAGAGGGGAATAGATCTGGTTGCGAGAGATAGATTTGAGTGTCATCTGCATAGAGATGATACTAAAATCCAAAATAGTTTATTAGGGTACCAAGTGAGGATGAGTAGATGGAGAAGAGGAGGGAGCAAATGACTGAACCTTGGGGTACTCCAACAGACATAGGGGGAAGAAAAGAAGAGGTGCCAGAGAAGAAGACGCTAAATGCTCAATCTTGTAGGTATGATGTGAACCACGTGAGAGCAATGTGTTGCCAAGGGAGTTGAGGATTTGGAGTAGAAGAGGGTGGTTGACTGTGTCAAAGGCAGCAGAGCGATTGATAGTGAGCAAGTCATTAGTGACTTTTGTGAGAGCTGTCTCAGTGGAGTTTTGGTGCCGGAAGCCAAATTCCTATTATTCTATATGTACAGTGGATATAAAAAGTCTACACACCCCTGTTAAAATGTCAGGTTTCTGTGCTGTAAAAAATGAGACAAAGATAAATCATTTCAGAACTTTTTCCACCTTTAATGTGACCTATAAACTGTACAACTCAATTGAAAAACAAACTGAAATCTTAGTTGGTTACCAAGTTTCTGCGTAAAGGATCTCCAGAAAAGGGAGACAAACTGGACTCTTTGGTTCGACAGGATTTCCGAGGGAACTCCTTCAAGTCTATAGATTTCCGTGAGTAAAGGATCCACCAGATCAGCAGCAGATGATAGATTAGCAAGTGGCATGAAAAGGAGAACCAATCTACTACCATATTACAGTCTGGATCGAGGGAGGTCAGTAACAAAGTCGATAGTGATTTGAGTCCATGGATGAGCTGAAACATTCAACAGTTGGAGTAATCTGAATTAAAGAGATTGAGGAAGTATTGGATCTGGCACAAGTGTTACAAGCTGCTACAAAGTTCTTGACATCAGTAGAAATCTTAGGCAACAAAAAATAACGTGATAGAAGGTCCACAGTTCATGAAAACTTGTTTTTGCATTCCTTTATGTCTCAAAGATATTTCCCTCTTGATCGTATTAAATCCTTTGATATATTTGAAGGTTTCTATCTCATGACCCTTCCCCCTTCTATGCACTACGCTATTCATATGCAATCATTTAATCTTTCTATATACGTTTTGTCTTTTTAACAACACACCATTTTACTTACCCTTCTTTGAATAGTTTCTAAATTTGTTGAAATCCTTTTGAAGACACAGCCTAACTAAAGATCTATAGAGTGGTATTAGTAACTCTCTTTTTCTGCTGCTAATTCCTCTACCAGGTAAAGCCACTTTTCATTTGGCTTTGTTGCATTGATTGCCTATTTTAAATAATGTGATATAAGAAGCCCACTAGTAAAATCACTAAATAAATACATTAAACAAAACACTGGTAACAATCCCTACCTCTGACTGTATCCCATTAACTATGACTCTCTGACATGTGTCCTTCAGCCAGTGTCCCATCCACTGAACTATGTTTGCATCTAGTCTATGTTTGAATTAGACTAATAAATTAGTTGATTGTGTGGGACAGGTCAAATACTTTACTAAAATCTAGATAAGCTACATCTGCTGGTCTATAACTTTGGTTACATAATAAAAAAAAATCAATTGTGTCACCCTGGATTTTGTATCATAAAACAGTCTTAATGCCAACATATCATATTTTTTTATTAAACATATGTTAATATTGGATTGTTAAGTGCCACATAATGTTGACATTTCATCATTTTGTAGTGCTTTTTTTGATATAGTGTCACTTTAATTGCTTCTGGGGGGCTTGTCAAATGTTTGAAAACCAGTTGCGAGTGGTCTTTGTTACCCGTAAATCTTTCTTCTGCTTTTTGCAGTTACGGCAGTGCCCTAATTTGCGATTGTTCTGTAAAATCTTAATAACATAGGGTTTGAGTGTCAGGGAGTAACTCATAATTTTTTGTCAGTGCAAAAATCAGTGGAGATGTTTGCCTTGCTTTTTGGCTTTGTCGTTAAATTCACTCATAGTAGTGACTTGCAGCAGTAATCTCGCAATATTTTAGGTATGGGGAATTAACATAGCTATGTAGGAGTTACTGTGCTTCTACAGCACTCGTAATTGATTTCTCAGGGATTATCATAGAGCTCCTATTTATTAACATATGTAGCACTAATCCTAATAGATGGAAGGTAGTTAAATTAGCTAGTTGTCATGCTCTAATAATCCCTCCTGTAACTTTTACAGATTTTGTTTTCATATATGACTTCAATCACTAAAAGGGTGCATTACATAAGGAATTGCCCTGAACTCTGCAATATGGGTTATTTCTCATGTGATGCAGTCATTTGGTGCTGAAGCACACCCGTGACCAAATCTTCACTAGATTAAATGTACATTTTTATATGCTATTAGCCCATAATTTAAGTTACCAGAACCAATTACACAACATAAAGGATTATATTAAAAAGTCCCTTATTTAAATGTAACATTAAAGTATATACAGTATATGAATAGACCATATTAGAATTATCAATAAAATATAGGGAAAACAGTTACTAAATTTAAAAAATAAACTTGGACCCAGAGTTTATAAAGTATATTTTATACAAACATCACAATCAAAAGCTTTATAATCCTACATTATTTTAAAATATATATTTGTTTTTTTATTCCAAAACACTAAAAATCAATACTGACAGATATGGCTGCTGAAACATTTTTCACCCTTATGTTGATATACAAGATGAAAAAAACAGTGCTCAATACCAAGCAACATCTGCAAAGGCAAGTAAAATATTATCATGTATTAAGAATGGTATAGAGTCAAGGGAAGCAAATATAATTCTGTCAGTATATAAATACCTAGGGCCTCATTCTATAAATGGCCGGAAAGCTGCGATTCCTTGTGAGGCATACTCCTTCCTACGGCCGATCACAAGCCATCCAATTGTCCGTTAGCTTTGGCGACTTGGACCTGATCATGGAGTGAAAGCCCACCAAACTAAAAAGTGGAAAATAAATTCAATGCAGCACTGTACATACTGCGCATAAGGATGACATGTCATTTGTGGCCGCAGTCTGCCAGGCTTGGAGATCGAGTTGCTGCCTTGGAGGTTATTCAAGACCGGGACTACGGGCTTGGATGACCCCCAAGTCAGTAACCCGTTCTCCAAGCTCGGCGGACTTGTGGCCACAAATGACAGTATTGGCTAGCGGCGATGTGCCAGCTAGCCAATGTACTACATGCATCCTTATGTCCCCCAATGTGTCCCCTGTCAATTACAGCGCTGTACAGTGCTGCATTGAATATTTATTAACCCCTAAAGATATCAAAGCCCGTCCGAGTACGCGCTTGTATTAAAATCTCCCGCTGTAACTCCATCTAACCCCATCACTTATGGGGGTCCATACAGACCCCCATAACCCTCCATCTAACCCCTTCACTTATGGGGGTCCATACAGACCCCCATAAGCCTTCATCTAATCCAATCACGTATGGGGGTCATACAGACCCCCGTAAGCCTCTCTTTAAGCCAATCAGTCCCATAAGGGTCTATGAAGACCCTCACGGGACAATTAGAACCCTAGTATTAACTCCATAAGTGCCATGAGGGAATAGAATAGGGAAGTAGCTTGCTACCACGCAGTTCCTGCAACCATTAATAGAATAAGGCCCCTAGTATATCCTCATATAGTGGAATAGTACAATTTGGGGCATCACTACATAAAAAGGAGATTTTAGAGCTGAGGAAAGTACAGAGAAGGACAACAAAACTAATAAGGGGAATGGTCTAAGTTATGTAGAAATTAAATGTATTTTCTCTAGAATAATAGTGCCTAAGAGGGGATATGATTATCTTATACAAATACATCCTTAAGGCTTTGTCAAGTGAATGTTTTGTGGCAAGGGGTTTTCAACTGACAACAGGACACCCTTTGAGGTTAGAAGTAAAATGATTCCACCTTAAACAAAGAAAAGGGGATTTCACAGTAAGGCACGGGGGGGGGGGGGGGGGGGGTTAAACTGTGGAATTCTCTATCAAAGGAGGTGGTGACAGCAGATTCAATAGATAACTTCAAATAGGGGTTGGATATATATTTTGAATAAAAAGGGCATTCAGGGTTATGCTGGGTAACCAGAGAAGGAGGAGTATTGATCCAATGAGTAATCTGATTGCCAATATCTGGGGTCAGGAAGGATTTTCCCCCTTAATGAGACAATTGGCAATATTTCAATAAGATTTTTTTTCTGTTTGCCTTCCTCTGGATTGGATCAATTAGTAATTTATCCAAATATTACGAAGATCAGAGGAGTTCTAAAAAGGCTGAGCTTGATGGGATGAGAGTCTTTTTTCAGCCTCAGTTACTGTGTAACTATGTATATTATATTTTAATATCACTTTCAGATATTTAACTGTGAGGTAACAACCAAGAAGTTTTTCTTCAGATCTCAAGCTTTCAAATTAAATTATTTTATGTAAGAAAAGATACTGCTTACATGGAAAACAGTTGAGTGATAATTAAAAAAAAACAATGAAGCATATTCCAAGTAGCAGTGTGGGGCTATTTATTATTATTATTATCTTTATTTATATCGCGCCAACATATTCCGTAGCGCTGTACAGGGGTTTAGTACATGGCAAAAAACAATCTTAACACCTTATAAAGAATGGAGGGCCCTGTTTTTGAGCATATAATCAAATGTACATAGTGCTTGTTTCCAAGACACGTAACATTTTAATATCAAAAGTATTATTTTATATATATAAAAAAAAAAACATTTTGTCGACACATATAAATTCCATATAACCATTTTTATGATTTATATGTTTTATTCAGTAATAACAGCTATGTTGCACACATATATTATCTTGTGTAGACCACTGCAGATTCAAAAGGTAAGTGTCTTGTGCATATCATCAACATAAAACAACTAGGCATCGAATGGTGATAAACATTTGTAGCTTTTGTTTTATAAATATTTCCATTAGAAACTATTATTCCAAATCATATGTAGGTATTAATAATTAAACTTTATAAAATGTATTTTAGTTGGCTGAAAGTAATTTATTATGTTACCATTACAGAGATACTCGAATGACGATAATAATGACTCCTCATGCTATATAGGTATAAGATAGGTATTGTTTAAGTAAATAAATACATAAATAAGTACCGTATTTATCGGTGTATAACACGCACCGGCGTATAACACGCACCTCATTTTAAGAAGGAAATTTCAGGGGAAAATGTTTTAATTTCAAATAAAGAACTTTGAAGCAAAATCCTCAACCTCCCTCCTCATCCTCAACCCCCCTCCTCAACCTCAACCCCCCTCCGCATTCTAACCCCTCCTCCTCAACCTAAACCCCCCTAAATACCTCCCCCTCACTTACCGGCTTCTGCTCCGGCCTCTGCTCTACCTCCTCTATAAATGTGAAAAGACACTCCCATTTTGATTAAACTCTGTATCCTTAGTTAAATTTTTTGCCCCTGTAACTGGCTCTGGTAGCAATATTTACAAGCATATTGAGTCTAGATTTCCTCCTGTCTACTCTCCCGCAATAACTATTTCTATCATCTCCCCACTCTCTGCACCCCATACCAACTATCTATCTCCATTCCAACCCTCTCAGCATCCTATCCAACTATTTCCTCCCATTTCTATCCTACCCCCTCTCTATACATCTATTTTTTTCCTTGATTGCTTCCCATTTCTATATTATCATATATTACCTATAATACCATCATTTGTACCTTATCTTATCCCATCCTTCTCCCTATTTCCAATCCATAGCCCATTTTCTATCTCATTTACATACACTTTATTCATCCAATAACACTATCTCTCTACATTCCACCCCTCTATATTTATGCCATTCAATACTATGTCTCCATCTTTTCTCCCTCTCAATATCTACTTTGTTCCCTCTGACCTAATACCTTAATTTATCATTCTCTATAATGGCCCTTTAATCACTCCTTTCTCTCCCTCCTGCACCATTCCCTCTCTTACACTCATCCTTATCCCACCTATACTGCTTCTCCTGTTTCCTCTAATCCACCAATTTTCTCCACTTAAGGGTTTCTCTAACACCCCACATGTCTTTCTCTATCCTATCCTATCATATACATTCTTACTCTCCAGTACCACCATAGTTCTTTTTCCTCTATTCTCCTGATTCCACTGTTCTATTCACACTGTTTTTCTTTAATACAGGGCTGTTCAACTACTTTTAATGGTGGGACATTTTTTATTGGAAAATAAGCTAATGGACTAGATTGAACATAATAAAAATAAATTATTTAAAATTGTATATCTAATTGTATTTAATATATTCACATACTGTATATTGTATGAAGTAGCCAAATATTTGGAAATTAATATTTGATGTCAACAATTTTATAAAACAGCTAGCAGGCCATCTAAGGCCCATGGCCACCAGTTGGAAGCACTACTTTCATATATCCTCACCTTCTCTCCATTACCTCTAATTTTGCTCTCCTCTACCTCCGTTTGCTCATTCCCCATCACCTTTTGCTCTAGTTCACGGCTCCTTTTCCTATCTTCACAATCCCACCTTTTGTTTAAGTTTCCTCTTCTTGTTCTCTTGTACAATCTCTTTAATTACCCATTTCCCCTTTTTTTCTTTACCATCGACTGCCTTCCTTAATCACCCTGAACCATCAATTGGGCTAACATGCAGTATATTATATAATTTAATAAAAAAAAAGGCTACTTCACACATAATCCCTAAAATTTGCAGACTAAGTTATAAATCATTTAAGAAAACTATAGGGTGTTTTGAATCACTGATCCTGTTGCATGGTCAACTTCCTGCCAAGCTTTTTCTGTTGGAAAAATTGTCTATCATTTTCCCCCAGAACACACTTACAAAGAGGAATTAATGGTAGTCTCATTAGCTATGAAGTTTCCAGGTCCAGCCTCTGAAAAACTGGCCCAAATCATAACTCCTCCACCACTACATTTGAAAGTGAGTACCATATTGTTATGGGGATACGCAGTGTTCGTTTTTCATACCATGCTATTTACCTTCTTAACTGACATGCAAGTAGTAAGGGTACACTTACTTTTTACATATATTCAGCCACAGTAATTCTCCATACTTGTAAAATCGTAGCTAGTAACGTAACTCGCAAGACTTAAGGCTATTAAATTGGCCTTTTAAACCAGCCCGCCGACGACTTGCGGGGTAGGAGCAAGAAAACCCTACAGGATGTGATAATTCGACTTGCGAGCTTGCAAATCCTTTGATCTGTCAAGCCCATAACTGCTACGTTCCAATTGCGATATTAAATTGCATCCAAATCACTGGCGTTCAACCCTGTAACTCGCAAATGGAGCCAAGAAGTCAACGAGTGCTAGAGAGGACCCGCAAGGGGGATAAAGTCCAACCCGTAGCACTTTAAATGCACTTATACACACACTATTGTACATTTATGAACAGGGAAACTGATGTTAGGTCTTAGAATTAATAGCACAACATTCTCAAGCTCGCAAATACTTTATTTCATGTTGAATTTCCTTGTTATATCGATCCCGGCAACCAATGTGTTAATACATATAATGGAACTCGTTTGTAATAGAATTTCATATTTACGGCTATATCAATATTGTATTTTTGTGGAATGTGGGTACGATTGTAACTTGTAATTAAACCCTGTTAGACTTTGAAATCCCATCTCCATTTTTCAGTTATGTAATTCTGAAAATCTCGGTTGCCTAAACTAGTAACTCTGAGTTTGACTAATTGATCCCGTTTACGGCTGCACATCTAACGAGCGAAAAATGGTTTACGGGTTTGCCTCTCAAGCCCGTAACACGCAGCATTTTCTAATTTAATAGCACCGTAAATCTGCAAAACTTCAAGCTTGCAGTTGTTGCGGGTCTCACGTTGCACTTACGAGCTTCCAATTTAATGTGATAATTGCTAATTGTCTGCCTCTTAGCTGGTTTGTTTTTAAGAGTTGCTGACAGTC